>CM042537.1:8666708-8784208 GCA_023630585.1 Cranoglanis bouderius
TGAAACACTCACTTAAATCTCAGTACTTTCGGCACACATCCCTTTAAGTCAGAGGAAAAATACTCCAAACCTCTCGCTTTGGAAGATGAAAAGTTCCCAAAACACTGACGCCCAGGCGAATAATAGTGCACTGAAACAGGACAGCAGAATTTCTCTCGGCAATGACGGAGAGTTAATCCGCTGCTGCCATGTAAAGTGGCAGGGTTTGTTAACGCAGCAAAGTTTCGGTAGCAGTTACACAAATGAAGTATGTGGCACTGTCAGAGCATGGTAACAGAAAGTCGTGATAATCGTAAATAAATAAAGGTCTTAATGTAATAGTAATACATTACTACTACTACTACCACCAGTAAAAATAATCAGGATAACAGCAACGATAATCACAAGAGTAATATCATCAGGAATTGTGCCTATCATATTCTGCGATGAGAAGCCCGGCCTTATCTTGGCACATACATTGTAGTGATGTACCTTCATCAGAAAATAACTTTATCCCAAAAATGTACTTAAAAATAGATAGATGACTGAACAATCTAGAGGAATAAACGCCTAAAGAAAGGAACGAAAGAAGAAAGAGCCAAAAAAAGGGAAGACGAAAGACGGAAGCTAATTTTGTGATTAAAAAGAGAATTTTCTGTTCAGTTGATTGATTTAGTTTTGATTTTTGTCAGATGTGTGTCTCCATGGCGTCCGCGGTATTAGTAATTTGGTGAAAGTTGCAAAAAGTTTTTGGCGCTGAATAGTTGCCGCAGAGACTTTGAAGGTGGAAAGCTTACAGCACCTGGTATTCCCAGGCGGTCTCCCCATCCAAGTACTAATTCAGGCCCGACTCCTGCTTAGCTTCCGAGATCGGACGAGATCGGGCGTGCTCAGGGTGGTATGGTCAGTAAGCGAGCGGAGTTGCACTACAGCCTATTTATATCGTGAGTCGCCTGGCGCTACTTCTACTTATTTGCAGTCGCACGGAGCATAAAAGCTCTTCGTCTAATCCGGAGGAATCTGTCTCACCACCTGCACACATACACGAGCACATGGTATTCCAGATCAGGGGTTTCAAACCCTGTATCGTGATTCTTTACTCCTCTTCATTTCCTACATTGTTCAGCAAGCACATTGAATCTAGCTTGTTATTCTAATGCAATATACACCTTCAAAAAATTGACACCAGGCATCAAATTGCTGCACGAGAAGAAAGGTGACAACGATTATTCTATTTACAACTACTCCGCAATACTTTTCTTGCATCAATCATTAGTGCAAAAACCATTCAATAAACAATTAAATAGCCACTGCAACCCAAGAGCGCGCGCTGTTTCTGCATCTTTGATGTTTATGCCGATTCAGGAGTCGGGCGACACGCTTCACCAACTGAGCTGGAGTGTGGGGCCTGTTGAATCAACCACCTCTCATTGTCTCTCTCTCTCTCTGAATTTACAGCTATCGTAGACGTAGCCTATCCAGAGGACGACACAAGCTTGAACTGGAAACTTCAGTGGATGTTTGAAATGAGCTGAATTAAAAGGTCGGATAAATACCTCTGAAAAACACCCAGATTGCCGAAGCTCTGTCTACCATCTACAGATACGAAGCCATGGCCATCAGGACTGAATGATGTGCGCAAACAGTATGCTCAGAGGGGTGCGCGATCACGCTGTAAAAAAAAAAAAAAAAAGAGAGAAACACGCACCTGCATTAGTATACGTGGTGATGAAATGCAGAAAATAAAGAAAGAAATTGGGACGGGAAATGAAGGGTTCTAATGCAAGGATACACCAAATACAATGACAAAGCAAACAAAATTCTCGGAATGCAAACGAGAAAAGTAAACAGAAAAGACAAACAAATGCATAAATCGAAAAGGTTAATGAACAAATAAATGTATTAAATAGATGATTAAAGTAAATGAGTAAATTTAGAGTTGAATTACAGAATAGATATGGCGCTCTTTCATGCTAAGATTACACTGGTACTCAGGCTTGCATCTCGCTGTAAGCGCAGCCGCCGAGGCTGTTCTGAACCAGTGACTGGGCCATCAGAGTATAGGCAGACGGCAGTGGTGTGGCCCCGGGCTACACACAAGCTCTGAGTGCCAAGTAAATCGCTGCCTGTTCATTATTTACTCACAATGATATCAGATGACACAAAAACAGCAAAAACAATTCCAGAAAGTGCTTCTGAACAAAAATAACTGGAAACCCAATCAAAGGCAGATTTAGCCCAAGATCAGCCATTAAAAGTTGTTGTTTAAAAAAAGATATCAGAGACTCACCCAAACACAGTTGGTTCAGGTCACGCTCATCACCTTTTCCCTCCAAATCTTCAATCAAAGAATCTGACTATTTGACGTCTCGGATTGAGCCTAGTTTAGTGGGCTGTACCTAAGTTCAGACTCTCAGCGTATCAATTGCCTTCCAGTTCCCAGTTCCCCACTGCCTTCATATAGGCTGTTACCACGTCTTAGCTTCGAATTTTACTTCAGACTTCTTGGGGGAAATTGACATGAATCCTGAGCTGATTGTATGGAATGAACAATCAGTCCAATACAGATCAGATTTCGTCAAAGATCTTCTTTACTCAAACAGTACAATCGACGAATCCAAAATCAATAAAATGTCCGCTTCACTAACCTGAGATTAACTGCTCAGCCCAAACATTTAGATGAAACACTCAATTAAATCCAAATTTTCGGCACACAATCCTCTTTAAGTCAGTATGAAAATACTCCAAACCTCCGCTTCGAAGATGAAAAGTTCTCAAACACTGAGCATTTTGTCCGCATAAGACCGAAATAGGACACTCGGCAATGACGAGAGCAACTGCCGCCACGCGGCAGTGTTTGTTAACGCAAAGCTCTCGCAGTTGTCGCTACAAACGTATGGCGTGTAAACGCAGCCGGCAACAGAAAGTCGCGAATGCTGTCTTAATGTACAGTACCAGCCACAATAATTACCAATTGGGCTCACCAGCAAAAATACCAGATACATGTCATCAGGAATCACAGTCTGTCACTCTATCGATTCCGCCTTTACTTCGCTACATTGTTCACTGCAGATGTACTTCATCAGAAAATTACTTCATCCCAAAAAATGCACTTCAGATAGATGATCGAACAATCTAGTATGAATAAACGCCCGAAGAAAGGAACGAACGAAGAAAGTTACCCAGTAAAGGCGCACTTAATGACGGAAGCCAATCTTTGCGATTAAAAAGAATCTTCTGTTCAGCTGATTGATTTAGCCTTTGACGTCAGACGCGTGTCCATGGCGCACAATGTAATCTGGCAGTGCCGCGTTCTCGCGCTGCGAGTGTCTCATGCTGGTTCCCATCCGCTGTTCAACCACTTAGCTGAGACGACAACAATTTATATTTATAACTACGTCTATTTCCATAATGTAAAGTCGCCTGGAGTCACCACTTGGGTAGTCGTACGATATGTCGTCCAATCCAGTTAGTTCCACCCAACATCTCGCACACATTACACGGTGCCATGTCAACGGCTTCCGGCTCAAACCCCTGCATCGCACTTTACCTTCCTTCACTTCCCCATTGCCCAGCAGTTAATACAATCTACTCCGTTTGTTCCACGAATATAATAACCCTCAAAAATTGATCACATATCACCACGCACTGAGCAGCGAAGGCGACAACGAATACCCTACTGTTTCCTCGCCTCAGCAATCAATCACAGTAGGAGCGTGCCAAAACCACTGACAACAGTCAGCACACCGGCAATCCTATTGCACAGCCTCTCGCATCTCGATACGCCAGATATCGCATTGCGCCACCAGCTGGAGCCTGCCGATCCGTCTCATTGTGTCTCTCCTTCCCCGAATCTCCAGATGCTTCCGCTGGAATACTAACCAGAGGACGTACACAGCGCTTCGAACCGGTCTCTGCGGGATGTTCTTGAAACGGTTTATTCAGCGTCGCGATAAACTCCCGTACCAGCCAGATTAGCCGAGCTCTCACATCTACAGATACGAAGCTTCATTTGCCATCAGACTGAATGATGCAAACAGCGGATGCTCAGATGAGCTGATCACGCGCATATGTCACGCCAGTATAGTTTTTTGATGAAACGGCAGTAAATCGTCAATGTGTCCAGACGGTTCCAGCTGGCATAAAGGATTACACCAAATACCAGCTGTAAACACAGTTCCAACAAAACGGAGCAGCAAAAATAAACAGCGCAGCTGTAAATGAAAGGCCAATGAACAAATAAATGGCTGCGTTCAAATAGATGACAGTAAATGGTAAATTCCAGAGCCACTGTCAGAATAGATATGCCCTCTTTCATGCCAAGACACTGGTACCAGGCTCTGCATCCCGTAATGCAAACGTCGGCCGAGCGCGGTAAACCTGACTTGCACTACACTAGTCCAGGCCAGGTTCATCAGAGTACAGGACGCGCAGGTAACCACAGTTTCCTGAGGTTAGCAAAATCAGTTAAATGGTTCAGCACCACACGACATCAGATTATTACAACAGCAAAAACAATTCAGAGCCTGTCACTGAACCCAGTCTCAGATAAGACCAGCTGAAGTTAGTTGTTGAAGAAAAAGATATCAGAGACCACTCAGCCCAATACAGTTACTCAGTGCCACAGCTTCATTATCTTTCCTCCGCTCACAGCACTGACTATTTATCAAATTCGTGATTCGGTTTGGTTTAGTGGGGTTGCGTCTAAGCTCAGACTCCATGGTCACTGCTTTCGTTCCTACCTCCAGCAATTACGCCTATATAGGCTGTTAAATTATCGTTTTGTTCTTCGTGAATTCTTAATCTCCTCTTTCTGTGACTTCTTGGAAATTGACATAGAAATCTTCCTTGAAGTTTGAATGAATGAACACTCAATAGGTCCATCAGATGTCGCTATTTTCTACTCAAAATAAATGATTTAATAAAATCAATAAATGTCACGCTCGATTCACTCAACCAAATTGTTCAAACATTAGATGAAACATCACCAACTCAAAGGGCACACAAAGGCATCCAAATCACATGAAAAGTTCAGAGCGGCAATGACTCAGTCTCCCGCATACCATTTGTGTTCCCGTGTCCGCACTGAAACAGATTGGTAAGAATTTCTACGCAACGGCGGAGATACTCCGCCGCCGCCATGCGGAAGCGGCAGTGGCCTAGCACGCAAAGCTGACAGCAGCCACAAATCGCAGTAAGGCTACCGTCAGCATTATGCAACAGAAGTCGCGATAAATCGCAAATAAATAAAAGCAGTCTAATGCAATAGCACATACACTACACAATGGTCACCAGCAAAAATAATCAGATACAGCAAACGATAAATCACAGCATAAGTCATCATCAGGAATTGCGCCTATCATGCTTAATGAGGCCGGCCGCATTCTAAATATAGCGATGTACTTCATCAGAAAATGTTCTTATCCCAGTGTCGACTTCTAAACAGGATAGATGACTGAACAATCTGCAGGAATAAACGCTCGAAGAAAGGAACGTACGAAGAAGTGACCATCTAAAGTAGCACAGACAATACGCGGAAGCTACCTTGTGATTAAAAATATTTTCTGAATTCAGCTTGATTGATTTAGTTTTGATTTTGTCAGATGTCGCTATATGCTGCTCGTATTAGCATTTGGTGAAGCTGCAGGTTTCCTGGGCAAGAATAGTTGCGCTAGAGAGATTTTAAGGTAGAAAGCGGTTTACAGGCAGGTCTTCCATCCAGATAATAGTTCTTGATCTCAAGAAGTCACATATCGACGAGATCGTGGCGTGCTCGCGGTGAGCCATAGCGTAAGTAGAGAATGCACTACAAAGCCTATTTATATCGTAGTCGCTTCCGGAGTCACTCACTTCAAATGCATACGGAAGCATAAAGTGCCTTCGTTCAATCTTATGAATTGTTCAATACTGCACACATAATATTTTAGTTATGGTTTTCCAGACAGGGTTTGAAACCCCTTGATCTGGAATGCCATGTGCTCCGTGTATGTGTGCAGGTGGTGAGACAGATTCCTCGGATTGGACGAAGAGCTTTTATGCTCCGTACGACTGCAAATAAGGAAGTGAGTGACGGCCAGAGCGACTACGATATAAATAGGCTGTAGTGCAACTCCGCTCTCGCTTCACGGCCATACCACCCTGAGCACGCCCGATCTCGTCCGATCTCGGAAGCTAAGCAGGGTCCGGGCCTGGTTAGTACTTGGATGGGAGACCGCCTGGGAATACCAGGTGCTGTAAGCTTTTCCACCTTCAAAGTCTCTGCGGCAACTATTCAAACGCAAAAACTTTTGGCAACTTTCACCAAATTACTAATACACGAACACGCCATGGAGACACACATCTGACAAAATCAAAACTAAATCAATCAACTGAACAGAAAATTCTTTTTTAATCACAAAATTAGCTTCACGTCATTCGTCTTGCCTTTATTTGGGTCTTTCTTCATTCGTTCCTTTCTTCAGGCGTTTATTCCTCTAGATTGTTCAGTCATCTATCTATTTTTTAAGTACATTTTTGGGATAAAGTTATTTTCTGATGAAGGTACATCACTACAATGTATGTGCCAAGATAAGACGGGCTTCCGATCGCAGATATGATAGGCACAATTCCTGATGATATTACTCTTGTGATTATCGTTGCTGTTATCCTGATTATTTTTTACTGGTGGTAGTAGTAGTAGTAATGTATTACTATTACATTAAGACCTTTATTTATTTACGATTATCACGACTTTCTGTTACCATGCTCTGACAGTGCCACATACTTCATTTGTGTAACTGCTACCGAAACTTTGCACGTTAACAAACCCTGCCACTTTACATGGCAGCAGCGGATTGCTCTCCGTCATTGCCGAGAGAAATTCTGCTGTCCTGTTTCAGTGCACTATTATTCGTCTGGACGTCGAGTGTTTTGGGAACTTTTCATCTTCCAAACGAGAGGTTTGGAGTATTTTTCCTCTGACTTAAAGGGGATGTGTGCCGAAAGTACTGAGATTTAAGTGAGTGTTTCATCTAAATGTTTTGAACTGAACAGTTAATCTCAGGTTAGTGAAACGGACATTTTGTTGATTTAGTTCATCATTATTTTATTTAATTAAAAAAAAAAAAAAAAATCTTTGACATCTGATCTGTATTGGACTGATTGTTCATTCCGTGTAAACTCAAAGGGGATTCATGTCAATTTCCCAAAGGTCACAAAGAGAAAGGGGAATTAAAATTCCGAAACCAAAACATTAATTTAACAACCTATATAGGCGTAATTGTAGGGAATTTAGGAACAGAAAAACAGTGATACACTGAGAGTCTGAACTTAGACACAGCCCCACTAAACTAAACTCAATCGGAACATTAAATAGTCAGATTCTTGATTAATTTGGAGGGAGAGAAAAGGTAATGAAACGTAACCTGAACCAACTATTGTTTGAATTGAGTCTCTGATATCTTTTTTTCTTCTTCTTCTTTTAACTGGTCTTAAGGCTAAATCTGAATACCTTGATTGGGTTCCAGTTGTTTTTTGTTCAAGCTTTTCACAAATTGTTTTTACTGTTTTTTTTTTTCGATGTCATCCTGATATCATTGTGAGTTCATATATGAACAAACCTTTTGGTTGCTAACCTCAGAGCTTGTGAGTGTGTACTTGACCCTACCTCCTGCCGATCCTGTATACTCTGATGGCCCTGACGCCCTGGTTCAGTGCAGTGTAGTGCAAGTCCAGGTTTACCGCCTCAACCAGTGACCACCCCGCTTACAACAGGAGATGCAAACCTAATTTCAGTGTAATCTTAGCATGAAAAGAAACATATCCTATTCTATTAATTCAACTCTAAATTTACTCATTTACTTTAATCATCTATTTAATTTTAATACATTTATTTGTTCATTAACCTTTCGATTTATGCATTTGTTTGTCTTTTCTGTTTACTTTTTCTCCGTTTGCATTCCGAAATTTTGTTTGCTTTGTGTATTTGGTTATTTGGTGTATCCTTTTATACCCTTCATTTCCCCGTCCCAATTTCTTTCTTTATTTTTCTGCATTTCATCACACGTATACTAATGCAGGTGCGTGTTTCTCTCTTTTTTTTTTTTTTTTTTTTTTTTTTACAGCGTGATCGCGCACCCGCTCTGAGCATGCACTGTTTGCGCACATCATTCAGTCCTGATGGCCATGAAAGCTCGTATCTGTAGATGGTAAGGGAAGCTCGGCAATCTGGGTGTTTTTCAGAGGTGTTTATCGCGGCCTTTTAATTCAGCTCATTTCAAAACATCCCACTGAAGTTTCCAGTTCAAGCACTTGTGTACGTCCCTCTGGATAGACTCGTCTAGCGAACGCTGTAAATTCAGAGAGAGAGAGAGAGACAATGAGAGAGATTGGTTGATTCAACAGGCCCCACACTCCAGCTCAGTTGGTGGCGGTAATGCGCCCGACTCCTGAATCGGCATGAAACATCAAAGATGCAGAGAGCAGGCGCGCCGCTCTTGAAGTTGCAGTGGCTATTTAATTGTTTATTCGAATGGTTTTTAACGCACTAATGATTGATGCAAGAAAAGTATTGCGGAAGTAGTTGTAAATAGAATATTCGTTGTCACCTTTCCTTCTCGTGCAGCAATTTGATGCCTGGTGTCAATTTTTTGAAGGTGTATATTGCATTAGAATAAAGCAAGAAGCTAAGATTCAATGTGCTTGCTGAACAATGTAGGGAAATGAAGAGGAGTAAAGATGCGATACAGGGGTTTGAAACCCCTGATCTGGAAAGCCATGTGCTCGTGTATGTGTGCAGGTGGTGAGACAGATTCCTTGGATTGGACGAAGAGCTTTTATGCTCCGTACGACTGCAAATAAGGAAGTGAGTGACTCCAGAGCGACTACGATATAAATAGGCTGTAGTGCAACTCCGCTCTCGCTTACGGCCATACCACCCTGAGCACGCCCGATCTCGTCCGATCTCGGAAGCTAAGCAGGGTCGGGCCTGGTTAGTACTTGGATGGGAGACCGCCTGGGAATACCAGGTGCTGTAAGCTTTTCCACCTTCAAAGTCTCTGCGGCAACTATTCAAACGCAAAAACTTTTTGCAACTTTCACCAAATTACTAATACACGAACACGCCATGGAGACACACATCTGACAAAATCAAAACTAAATCAATCAACTGAACAGAAAATTCTTTTTTAATCACAAAATTAGCTTCACGTCATTCGTCTTGCCTTTATTTGGGTCTTTCTTCATTCGTTCCTTTCTTCAGGCGTTTATTCCTCTAGATTGTTCAGTCATCTATCTATTTTTTAAGTACATTTTTGGGATAAAGTTATTTTCTGATGAAGGTACATCACTACAATGTATGTGCCAAGATAAGACGGGCTTCCGATCGCAGATATGATAGGCACAATTCCTGATGATATTACTCTTGTGATTATCGTTGCTGTTATCCTGATTATTTTTTACTGGTGGTAGTAGTAGTAGTAATGTATTACTATTACATTAAGACCTTTATTTATTTACGATTATCACGACTTTCTGTTACCATGCTCTGACAGTGCCACATACTTCATTTGTGTAACTGCTACCGAAACTTTGCACGTTAACAAACCCTGCCACTTTACATGGCAGCAGCGGATTGCTCTCCGTCATTGCCGAGAGAAATTCTGCTGTCCTGTTTCAGTGCACTATTATTCGTCTGGACGTCGAGTGTTTTGGGAACTTTTCATCTTCCAAACGAGAGGTTTGGAGTATTTTTCCTCTGACTTAAAGGGGATGTGTGCCGAAAGTACTGAGATTTAAGTGAGTGTTTCATCTAAATGTTTTGAACTGAACAGTTAATCTCAGGTTAGTGAAACGGACATTTTGTTGATTTAGTTCATCATTATTTTATTTAATTAAAAAAAAAAAAAAAAATCTTTGACATCTGATCTGTATTGGACTGATTGTTCATTCCGTGTAAACTCAAAGGGGATTCATGTCAATTTCCCAAAGGTCACAAAGAGAAAGGGGAATTAAAATTCCGAAACCAAAACATTAATTTAACAACCTATATAGGCGTAATTGTAGGGAATTTAGGAACAGAAAAACAGTGATACACTGAGAGTCTGAACTTAGACACAGCCCCACTAAACTAAACTCAATCGGAACATTAAATAGTCAGATTCTTGATTAATTTGGAGGGAGAGAAAAGGTAATGAAACGTAACCTGAACCAACTATTGTTTGAATTGAGTCTCTGATATCTTTTTTTCTTCTTCTTCTTTTAACTGGTCTTAAGGCTAAATCTGAATACCTTGATTGGGTTCCAGTTGTTTTTTGTTCAAGCTTTTCACAAATTGTTTTTACTGTTTTTTTTTTCGATGTCATCCTGATATCATTGTGAGTTCATATATGAACAAACCTTTTGGTTGCTAACCTCAGAGCTTGTGAGTGTGTACTTGACCCTACCTCCTGCCGATCCTGTATACTCTGATGGCCCTGACGCCCTGGTTCAGTGCAGTGTAGTGCAAGTCCAGGTTTACCGCCTCAACCAGTGACCACCCCGCTTACAACAGGAGATGCAAACCTAATTTCAGTGTAATCTTAGCATGAAAAGAAACATATCCTATTCTATTAATTCAACTCTAAATTTACTCATTTACTTTAATCATCTATTTAATTTTAATACATTTATTTGTTCATTAACCTTTCGATTTATGCATTTGTTTGTCTTTTCTGTTTACTTTTTCTCCGTTTGCATTCCGAAATTTTGTTTGCTTTGTGTATTTGGTTATTTGGTGTATCCTTTTATACCCTTCATTTCCCCGTCCCAATTTCTTTCTTTATTTTTCTGCATTTCATCACACGTATACTAATGCAGGTGCGTGTTTCTCTCTTTTTTTTTTTTTTTTTTTTTTTTTACAGCGTGATCGCGCACCCACTCTGAGCATGCACTGTTTGCGCACATCATTCAGTCCTGATGGCCATGAAAGCTCGTATCTGTAGATGGTAAGGGAAGCTCGGCAATCTGGGTGTTTTTCAGAGGTGTTTATCGCGGCCTTTTAATTCAGCTCATTTCAAAACATCCCACTGAAGTTTCCAGTTCAAGCACTTGTGTACGTCCCTCTGGATAGACTCGTCTAGCGAACGCTGTAAATTCAGAGAGAGAGAGAGAGAGAGAGAGAGATTGGTTGATTCAACAGGCCCCACACTCCAGCTCAGTTGGTGGCGGTAATGCGCCCGACTCCTGAATCGGCATGAAACATCAAAGATGCAGAGAGCAGGCGCGCCGCTCTTGAAGTTGCAGTGGCTATTTAATTGTTTATTCGAATGGTTTTTAACGCACTAATGATTGATGCAAGAAAAGTATTGCGGAAGTAGTTGTAAATAGAATATTCGTTGTCACCTTTCCTTCTCGTGCAGCAATTTGATGCCTGGTGTCAATTTTTTGAAGGTGTATATTGCATTAGAATAAAGCAAGAAGCTAAGATTCAATGTGCTTGCTGAACAATGTAGGGAAATGAAGAGGAGTAAAGATGCGATACAGGGGTTTGAAACCCCTGATCTGGAAAGCCATGTGCTCGTGTATGTGTGCAGGTGGTGAGACAGATTCCTTGGATTGGACGAAGAGCTTTTATGCTCCGTACGACTGCAAATAAGGAAGTGAGTGACTCCAGAGCGACTACGATATAAATAGGCTGTAGTGCAACTCCGCTCTCGCTTACGGCCATACCACCCTGAGCACGCCCGATCTCGTCCGATCTCGGAAGCTAAGCAGGGTCGGGCCTGGTTAGTACTTGGATGGGAGACCGCCTGGGAATACCAGGTGCTGTAAGCTTTTCCACCTTCAAAGTCTCTGCGGCAACTATTCAAACGCAAAAACTTTTTGCAACTTTCACCAAATTACTAATACACGAACACGCCATGGAGACACACATCTGACAAAATCAAAACTAAATCAATCAACTGAACAGAAAATTCTTTTTTAATCACAAAATTAGCTTCACGTCATTCGTCTTGCCTTTATTTGGGTCTTTCTTCATTCGTTCCTTTCTTCAGGCGTTTATTCCTCTAGATTGTTCAGTCATCTATCTATTTTTTAAGTACATTTTTGGGATAAAGTTATTTTCTGATGAAGGTACATCACTACAATGTATGTGCCAAGATAAGACGGGCTTCCGATCGCAGATATGATAGGCACAATTCCTGATGATATTACTCTTGTGATTATCGTTGCTGTTATCCTGATTATTTTTTACTGGTGGTAGTAGTAGTAGTAATGTATTACTATTACATTAAGACCTTTATTTATTTACGATTATCACGACTTTCTGTTACCATGCTCTGACAGTGCCACATACTTCATTTGTGTAACTGCTACCGAAACTTTGCACGTTAACAAACCCTGCCACTTTACATGGCAGCAGCGGATTGCTCTCCGTCATTGCCGAGAGAAATTCTGCTGTCCTGTTTCAGTGCACTATTATTCGTCTGGACGTCGAGTGTTTTGGGAACTTTTCATCTTCCAAACGAGAGGTTTGGAGTATTTTTCCTCTGACTTAAAGGGGATGTGTGCCGAAAGTACTGAGATTTAAGTGAGTGTTTCATCTAAATGTTTTGAACTGAACAGTTAATCTCAGGTTAGTGAAACGGACATTTTGTTGATTTAGTTCATCATTATTTTATTTAATTAAAAAAAAAAAAAAAAAATCTTTGACATCTGATCTGTATTGGACTGATTGTTCATTCCGTGTAAACTCAAAGGGGATTCATGTCAATTTCCCAAAGGTCACAAAGAGAAAGGGGAATTAAAATTCCGAAACCAAAACATTAATTTAACAACCTATATAGGCGTAATTGTAGGGAATTTAGGAACAGAAAAACAGTGATACACTGAGAGTCTGAACTTAGACACAGCCCCACTAAACTAAACTCAATCGGAACATTAAATAGTCAGATTCTTGATTAATTTGGAGGGAGAGAAAAGGTAATGAAACGTAACCTGAACCAACTATTGTTTGAATTGAGTCTCTGATATCTTTTTTTCTTCTTCTTCTTTTAACTGGTCTTAAGGCTAAATCTGAATACCTTGATTGGGTTCCAGTTGTTTTTTGTTCAAGCTTTTCACAAATTGTTTTTACTGTTTTTTTTTTTCGATGTCATCCTGATATCATTGTGAGTTCATATATGAACAAACCTTTTGGTTGCTAACCTCAGAGCTTGTGAGTGTGTACTTGACCCTACCTCCTGCCGATCCTGTATACTCTGATGGCCCTGACGCCCTGGTTCAGTGCAGTGTAGTGCAAGTCCAGGTTTACCGCCTCAACCAGTGACCACCCCGCTTACAACAGGAGATGCAAACCTAATTTCAGTGTAATCTTAGCATGAAAAGAAACATATCCTATTCTATTAATTCAACTCTAAATTTACTCATTTACTTTAATCATCTATTTAATTTTAATACATTTATTTGTTCATTAACCTTTCGATTTATGCATTTGTTTGTCTTTTCTGTTTACTTTTTCTCCGTTTGCATTCCGAAATTTTGTTTGCTTTGTGTATTTGGTTATTTGGTGTATCCTTTTATACCCTTCATTTCCCCGTCCCAATTTCTTTCTTTATTTTTCTGCATTTCATCACACGTATACTAATGCAGGTGCGTGTTTCTCTCTTTTTTTTTTTTTTTTTTTTACAGCGTGATCGCGCACCCACTCTGAGCATGCACTGTTTGCGCACATCATTCAGTCCTGATGGCCATGAAAGCTCGTATCTGTAGATGGTAAGGGAAGCTCGGCAATCTGGGTGTTTTTCAGAGGTGTTTATCGCGGCCTTTTAATTCAGCTCATTTCAAAACATCCCACTGAAGTTTCCAGTTCAAGCACTTGTGTACGTCCCTCTGGATAGACTCGTCTAGCGAACGCTGTAAATTCAGAGAGAGAGAGAGAGAGACAATGAGAGAGATTGGTTGATTCAACAGGCCCCACACTCCAGCTCAGTTGGTGGCGGTAATGCGCCCGACTCCTGAATCGGCATGAAACATCAAAGATGCAGAGAGCAGGCGCGCCGCTCTTGAAGTTGCAGTGGCTATTTAATTGTTTATTCGAATGGTTTTTAACGCACTAATGATTGATGCAAGAAAAGTATTGCGGAAGTAGTTGTAAATAGAATATTCGTTGTCACCTTTCCTTCTCGTGCAGCAATTTGATGCCTGGTGTCAATTTTTTGAAGGTGTATATTGCATTAGAATAAAGCAAGAAGCTAAGATTCAATGTGCTTGCTGAACAATGTAGGGAAATGAAGAGGAGTAAAGATGCGATACAGGGGTTTGAAACCCCTGATCTGGAAAGCCATGTGCTCGTGTATGTGTGCAGGTGGTGAGACAGATTCCTCGGATTGGACGAAGAGCTTTTATGCTCCGTACGACTGCAAATAAGGAAGTGAGTGACTCCAGAGCGACTACGATATAAATAGGCTGTAGTGCAACTCCGCTCTCGCTTACGGCCATACCACCCTGAGCACGCCCGATCTCGTCCGATCTCGGAAGCTAAGCAGGGTCGGGCCTGGTTAGTACTTGGATGGGAGACCGCCTGGGAATACCAGGTGCTGTAAGCTTTTCCACCTTCAAAGTCTCTGCGGCAACTATTCAAACGCAAAAACTTTTTGCAACTTTCACCAAATTACTAATACACGAACACGCCATGGAGACACACATCTGACAAAATCAAAACTAAATCAATCAACTGAACAGAAAATTCTTTTTTAATCACAAAATTAGCTTCACGTCATTCGTCTTGCCTTTATTTGGGTCTTTCTTCATTCGTTCCTTTCTTCAGGCGTTTATTCCTCTAGATTGTTCAGTCATCTATCTATTTTTTAAGTACATTTTTGGGATAAAGTTATTTTCTGATGAAGGTACATCACTACAATGTATGTGCCAAGATAAGACGGGCTTCCGATCGCAGATATGATAGGCACAATTCCTGATGATATTACTCTTGTGATTATCGTTGCTGTTATCCTGATTATTTTTTACTGGTGGTAGTAGTAGTAGTAATGTATTACTATTACATTAAGACCTTTATTTATTTACGATTATCACGACTTTCTGTTACCATGCTCTGACAGTGCCACATACTTCATTTGTGTAACTGCTACCGAAACTTTGCACGTTAACAAACCCTGCCACTTTACATGGCAGCAGCGGATTGCTCTCCGTCATTGCCGAGAGAAATTCTGCTGTCCTGTTTCAGTGCACTATTATTCGTCTGGACGTCGAGTGTTTTGGGAACTTTTCATCTTCCAAACGAGAGGTTTGGAGTATTTTTCCTCTGACTTAAAGGGGATGTGTGCCGAAAGTACTGAGATTTAAGTGAGTGTTTCATCTAAATGTTTTGAACTGAACAGTTAATCTCAGGTTAGTGAAACGGACATTTTGTTGATTTAGTTCATCATTATTTTATTTAATTAAAAAAAAAAAAAAAAATCTTTGACATCTGATCTGTATTGGACTGATTGTTCATTCCGTGTAAACTCAAAGGGGATTCATGTCAATTTCCCAAAGGTCACAAAGAGAAAGGGGAATTAAAATTCCGAAACCAAAACATTAATTTAACAACCTATATAGGCGTAATTGTAGGGAATTTAGGAACAGAAAAACAGTGATACACTGAGAGTCTGAACTTAGACACAGCCCCACTAAACTAAACTCAATCGGAACATTAAATAGTCAGATTCTTGATTAATTTGGAGGGAGAGAAAAGGTAATGAAACGTAACCTGAACCAACTATTGTTTGAATTGAGTCTCTGATATCTTTTTTTCTTCTTCTTCTTTTAACTGGTCTTAAGGCTAAATCTGAATACCTTGATTGGGTTCCAGTTGTTTTTTGTTCAAGCTTTTCACAAATTGTTTTTACTGTTTTTTTTTTTCGATGTCATCCTGATATCATTGTGAGTTCATATATGAACAAACCTTTTGGTTGCTAACCTCAGAGCTTGTGAGTGTGTACTTGACCCTACCTCCTGCCGATCCTGTATACTCTGATGGCCCTGACGCCCTGGTTCAGTGCAGTGTAGTGCAAGTCCAGGTTTACCGCCTCAACCAGTGACCACCCCGCTTACAACAGGAGATGCAAACCTAATTTCAGTGTAATCTTAGCATGAAAAGAAACATATCCTATTCTATTAATTCAACTCTAAATTTACTCATTTACTTTAATCATCTATTTAATTTTAATACATTTATTTGTTCATTAACCTTTCGATTTATGCATTTGTTTGTCTTTTCTGTTTACTTTTTCTCCGTTTGCATTCCGAAATTTTGTTTGCTTTGTGTATTTGGTTATTTGGTGTATCCTTTTATACCCTTCATTTCCCCGTCCCAATTTCTTTCTTTATTTTTCTGCATTTCATCACACGTATACTAATGCAGGTGCGTGTTTCTCTCTTTTTTTTTTTTTTTTTTTTACAGCGTGATCGCGCACCCACTCTGAGCATGCACTGTTTGCGCACATCATTCAGTCCTGATGGCCATGAAAGCTCGTATCTGTAGATGGTAAGGGAAGCTCGGCAATCTGGGTGTTTTTCAGAGGTGTTTATCGCGGCCTTTTAATTCAGCTCATTTCAAAACATCCCACTGAAGTTTCCAGTTCAAGCACTTGTGTACGTCCCTCTGGATAGACTCGTCTAGCGAACGCTGTAAATTCAGAGAGAGAGAGAGAGACAATGAGAGAGATTGGTTGATTCAACAGGCCCCACACTCCAGCTCAGTTGGTGGCGGTAATGCGCCCGACTCCTGAATCGGCATGAAACATCAAAGATGCAGAGAGCAGGCGCGCCGCTCTTGAAGTTGCAGTGGCTATTTAATTGTTTATTCGAATGGTTTTTAACGCACTAATGATTGATGCAAGAAAAGTATTGCGGAAGTAGTTGTAAATAGAATATTCGTTGTCACCTTTCCTTCTCGTGCAGCAATTTGATGCCTGGTGTCAATTTTTTGAAGGTGTATATTGCATTAGAATAAAGCAAGAAGCTAAGATTCAATGTGCTTGCTGAACAATGTAGGGAAATGAAGAGGAGTAAAGATGCGATACAGGGGTTTGAAACCCCTGATCTGGAAAGCCATGTGCTCGTGTATGTGTGCAGGTGGTGAGACAGATTCCTCGGATTGGACGAAGAGCTTTTATGCTCCGTACGACTGCAAATAAGGAAGTGAGTGACTCCAGAGCGACTACGATATAAATAGGCTGTAGTGCAACTCCGCTCTCGCTTACGGCCATACCACCCTGAGCACGCCCGATCTCGTCCGATCTCGGAAGCTAAGCAGGGTCGGGCCTGGTTAGTACTTGGATGGGAGACCGCCTGGGAATACCAGGTGCTGTAAGCTTTTCCACCTTCAAAGTCTCTGCGGCAACTATTCAAACGCAAAAACTTTTTGCAACTTTCACCAAATTACTAATACACGAACACGCCATGGAGACACACATCTGACAAAATCAAAACTAAATCAATCAACTGAACAGAAAATTCTTTTTTAATCACAAAATTAGCTTCACGTCATTCGTCTTGCCTTTATTTGGGTCTTTCTTCATTCGTTCCTTTCTTCAGGCGTTTATTCCTCTAGATTGTTCAGTCATCTATCTATTTTTTAAGTACATTTTTGGGATAAAGTTATTTTCTGATGAAGGTACATCACTACAATGTATGTGCCAAGATAAGACGGGCTTCCGATCGCAGATATGATAGGCACAATTCCTGATGATATTACTCTTGTGATTATCGTTGCTGTTATCCTGATTATTTTTTACTGGTGGTAGTAGTAGTAGTAATGTATTACTATTACATTAAGACCTTTATTTATTTACGATTATCACGACTTTCTGTTACCATGCTCTGACAGTGCCACATACTTCATTTGTGTAACTGCTACCGAAACTTTGCACGTTAACAAACCCTGCCACTTTACATGGCAGCAGCGGATTGCTCTCCGTCATTGCCGAGAGAAATTCTGCTGTCCTGTTTCAGTGCACTATTATTCGTCTGGACGTCGAGTGTTTTGGGAACTTTTCATCTTCCAAACGAGAGGTTTGGAGTATTTTTCCTCTGACTTAAAGGGGATGTGTGCCGAAAGTACTGAGATTTAAGTGAGTGTTTCATCTAAATGTTTTGAACTGAACAGTTAATCTCAGGTTAGTGAAACGGACATTTTGTTGATTTAGTTCATCATTATTTTATTTAATTAAAAAAAAAAAAAAAAAATCTTTGACATCTGATCTGTATTGGACTGATTGTTCATTCCGTGTAAACTCAAAGGGGATTCATGTCAATTTCCCAAAGGTCACAAAGAGAAAGGGGAATTAAAATTCCGAAACCAAAACATTAATTTAACAACCTATATAGGCGTAATTGTAGGGAATTTAGGAACAGAAAAACAGTGATACACTGAGAGTCTGAACTTAGACACAGCCCCACTAAACTAAACTCAATCGGAACATTAAATAGTCAGATTCTTGATTAATTTGGAGGGAGAGAAAAGGTAATGAAACGTAACCTGAACCAACTATTGTTTGAATTGAGTCTCTGATATCTTTTTTTCTTCTTCTTCTTTTAACTGGTCTTAAGGCTAAATCTGAATACCTTGATTGGGTTCCAGTTGTTTTTTGTTCAAGCTTTTCACAAATTGTTTTTACTGTTTTTTTTTTTCGATGTCATCCTGATATCATTGTGAGTTCATATATGAACAAACCTTTTGGTTGCTAACCTCAGAGCTTGTGAGTGTGTACTTGACCCTACCTCCTGCCGATCCTGTATACTCTGATGGCCCTGACGCCCTGGTTCAGTGCAGTGTAGTGCAAGTCCAGGTTTACCGCCTCAACCAGTGACCACCCCGCTTACAACAGGAGATGCAAACCTAATTTCAGTGTAATCTTAGCATGAAAAGAAACATATCCTATTCTATTAATTCAACTCTAAATTTACTCATTTACTTTAATCATCTATTTAATTTTAATACATTTATTTGTTCATTAACCTTTCGATTTATGCATTTGTTTGTCTTTTCTGTTTACTTTTTCTCCGTTTGCATTCCGAAATTTTGTTTGCTTTGTGTATTTGGTTATTTGGTGTATCCTTTTATACCCTTCATTTCCCCGTCCCAATTTCTTTCTTTATTTTTCTGCATTTCATCACACGTATACTAATGCAGGTGCGTGTTTCTCTCTTTTTTTTTTTTTTTTTTTACAGCGTGATCGCGCACCCACTCTGAGCATGCACTGTTTGCGCACATCATTCAGTCCTGATGGCCATGAAAGCTCGTATCTGTAGATGGTAAGGGAAGCTCGGCAATCTGGGTGTTTTTCAGAGGTGTTTATCGCGGCCTTTTAATTCAGCTCATTTCAAAACATCCCACTGAAGTTTCCAGTTCAAGCACTTGTGTACGTCCCTCTGGATAGACTCGTCTAGCGAACGCTGTAAATTCAGAGAGAGAGAGAGAGACAATGAGAGAGATTGGTTGATTCAACAGGCCCCACACTCCAGCTCAGTTGGTGGCGGTAATGCGCCCGACTCCTGAATCGGCATGAAACATCAAAGATGCAGAGAGCAGGCGCGCCGCTCTTGAAGTTGCAGTGGCTATTTAATTGTTTATTCGAATGGTTTTTAACGCACTAATGATTGATGCAAGAAAAGTATTGCGGAAGTAGTTGTAAATAGAATATTCGTTGTCACCTTTCCTTCTCGTGCAGCAATTTGATGCCTGGTGTCAATTTTTTGAAGGTGTATATTGCATTAGAATAAAGCAAGAAGCTAAGATTCAATGTGCTTGCTGAACAATGTAGGGAAATGAAGAGGAGTAAAGATGCGATACAGGGGTTTGAAACCCCTGATCTGGAAAGCCATGTGCTCGTGTATGTGTGCAGGTGGTGAGACAGATTCCTCGGATTGGACGAAGAGCTTTTATGCTCCGTACGACTGCAAATAAGGAAGTGAGTGACTCCAGAGCGACTACGATATAAATAGGCTGTAGTGCAACTCCGCTCTCGCTTACGGCCATACCACCCTGAGCACGCCCGATCTCGTCCGATCTCGGAAGCTAAGCAGGGTCGGGCCTGGTTAGTACTTGGATGGGAGACCGCCTGGGAATACCAGGTGCTGTAAGCTTTTCCACCTTCAAAGTCTCTGCGGCAACTATTCAAACGCAAAAACTTTTTGCAACTTTCACCAAATTACTAATACACGAACACGCCATGGAGACACACATCTGACAAAATCAAAACTAAATCAATCAACTGAACAGAAAATTCTTTTTTAATCACAAAATTAGCTTCACGTCATTCGTCTTGCCTTTATTTGGGTCTTTCTTCATTCGTTCCTTTCTTCAGGCGTTTATTCCTCTAGATTGTTCAGTCATCTATCTATTTTTTAAGTACATTTTTGGGATAAAGTTATTTTCTGATGAAGGTACATCACTACAATGTATGTGCCAAGATAAGACGGGCTTCCGATCGCAGATATGATAGGCACAATTCCTGATGATATTACTCTTGTGATTATCGTTGCTGTTATCCTGATTATTTTTTACTGGTGGTAGTAGTAGTAGTAATGTATTACTATTACATTAAGACCTTTATTTATTTACGATTATCACGACTTTCTGTTACCATGCTCTGACAGTGCCACATACTTCATTTGTGTAACTGCTACCGAAACTTTGCACGTTAACAAACCCTGCCACTTTACATGGCAGCAGCGGATTGCTCTCCGTCATTGCCGAGAGAAATTCTGCTGTCCTGTTTCAGTGCACTATTATTCGTCTGGACGTCGAGTGTTTTGGGAACTTTTCATCTTCCAAACGAGAGGTTTGGAGTATTTTTCCTCTGACTTAAAGGGGATGTGTGCCGAAAGTACTGAGATTTAAGTGAGTGTTTCATCTAAATGTTTTGAACTGAACAGTTAATCTCAGGTTAGTGAAACGGACATTTTGTTGATTTAGTTCATCATTATTTTATTTAATTAAAAAAAAAAAAAAAAAATCTTTGACATCTGATCTGTATTGGACTGATTGTTCATTCCGTGTAAACTCAAAGGGGATTCATGTCAATTTCCCAAAGGTCACAAAGAGAAAGGGGAATTAAAATTCCGAAACCAAAACATTAATTTAACAACCTATATAGGCGTAATTGTAGGGAATTTAGGAACAGAAAAACAGTGATACACTGAGAGTCTGAACTTAGACACAGCCCCACTAAACTAAACTCAATCGGAACATTAAATAGTCAGATTCTTGATTAATTTGGAGGGAGAGAAAAGGTAATGAAACGTAACCTGAACCAACTATTGTTTGAATTGAGTCTCTGATATCTTTTTTTCTTCTTCTTCTTTTAACTGGTCTTAAGGCTAAATCTGAATACCTTGATTGGGTTCCAGTTGTTTTTTGTTCAAGCTTTTCACAAATTGTTTTTACTGTTTTTTTTTTTCGATGTCATCCTGATATCATTGTGAGTTCATATATGAACAAACCTTTTGGTTGCTAACCTCAGAGCTTGTGAGTGTGTACTTGACCCTACCTCCTGCCGATCCTGTATACTCTGATGGCCCTGACGCCCTGGTTCAGTGCAGTGTAGTGCAAGTCCAGGTTTACCGCCTCAACCAGTGACCACCCCGCTTACAACAGGAGATGCAAACCTAATTTCAGTGTAATCTTAGCATGAAAAGAAACATATCCTATTCTATTAATTCAACTCTAAATTTACTCATTTACTTTAATCATCTATTTAATTTTAATACATTTATTTGTTCATTAACCTTTCGATTTATGCATTTGTTTGTCTTTTCTGTTTACTTTTTCTCCGTTTGCATTCCGAAATTTTGTTTGCTTTGTGTATTTGGTTATTTGGTGTATCCTTTTATACCCTTCATTTCCCCGTCCCAATTTCTTTCTTTATTTTTCTGCATTTCATCACACGTATACTAATGCAGGTGCGTGTTTCTCTCTTTTTTTTTTTTTTTTTCTTTTTTTTTTACAGCGTGATCGCGCACCCACTCTGAGCATGCACTGTTTGCGCACATCATTCAGTCCTGATGGCCATGAAAGCTCGTATCTGTAGATGGTAAGGGAAGCTCGGCAATCTGGCTGTTTTTCAGAGGTGTTTATCGCGGCCTTTTAATTCAGCTCATTTCAAAACATCCCACTGAAGTTTCCAGTTCAAGCACTTGTGTACGTCCCTCTGGATAGACTCGTCTAGCGAACGCTGTAAATTCAGAGAGAGAGAGACAATGAGAGAGATTGGTTGATTCAACAGGCCCCACACTCCAGCTCAGTTGGTGGCGGTAATGCGCCCGACTCCTGAATCGGCATGAAACATCAAAGATGCAGAGAGCAGGCGCGCCGCTCTTGAAGTTGCAGTGGCTATTTAATTGTTTATTCGAATGGTTTTTAACGCACTAATGATTGATGCAAGAAAAGTATTGCGGAAGTAGTTGTAAATAGAATATTCGTTGTCACCTTTCCTTCTCGTGCAGCAATTTGATGCCTGGTGTCAATTTTTTGAAGGTGTATATTGCATTAGAATAAAGCAAGAAGCTAAGATTCAATGTGCTTGCTGAACAATGTAGGGAAATGAAGAGGAGTAAAGATGCGATACAGGGGTTTGAAACCCCTGATCTGGAAAGCCATGTGCTCGTGTATGTGTGCAGGTGGTGAGACAGATTCCTCGGATTGGACGAAGAGCTTTTATGCTCCGTACGACTGCAAATAAGGAAGTGAGTGACTCCAGAGCGACTACGATATAAATAGGCTGTAGTGCAACTCCGCTCTCGCTTACGGCCATACCACCCTGAGCACGCCCGATCTCGTCCGATCTCGGAAGCTAAGCAGGGTCGGGCCTGGTTAGTACTTGGATGGGAGACCGCCTGGGAATACCAGGTGCTGTAAGCTTTTCCACCTTCAAAGTCTCTGCGGCAACTATTCAAACGCAAAAACTTTTTGCAACTTTCACCAAATTACTAATACACGAACACGCCATGGAGACACACATCTGACAAAATCAAAACTAAATCAATCAACTGAACAGAAAATTCTTTTTTAATCACAAAATTAGCTTCACGTCATTCGTCTTGCCTTTATTTGGGTCTTTCTTCATTCGTTCCTTTCTTCAGGCGTTTATTCCTCTAGATTGTTCAGTCATCTATCTATTTTTTAAGTACATTTTTGGGATAAAGTTATTTTCTGATGAAGGTACATCACTACAATGTATGTGCCAAGATAAGACGGGCTTCCGATCGCAGATATGATAGGCACAATTCCTGATGATATTACTCTTGTGATTATCGTTGCTGTTATCCTGATTATTTTTTACTGGTGGTAGTAGTAGTAGTAATGTATTACTATTACATTAAGACCTTTATTTATTTACGATTATCACGACTTTCTGTTACCATGCTCTGACAGTGCCACATACTTCATTTGTGTAACTGCTACCGAAACTTTGCACGTTAACAAACCCTGCCACTTTACATGGCAGCAGCGGATTGCTCTCCGTCATTGCCGAGAGAAATTCTGCTGTCCTGTTTCAGTGCACTATTATTCGTCTGGACGTCGAGTGTTTTGGGAACTTTTCATCTTCCAAACGAGAGGTTTGGAGTATTTTTCCTCTGACTTAAAGGGGATGTGTGCCGAAAGTACTGAGATTTAAGTGAGTGTTTCATCTAAATGTTTTGAACTGAACAGTTAATCTCAGGTTAGTGAAACGGACATTTTGTTGATTTAGTTCATCATTATTTTATTTAATTAAAAAAAAAAAAAAAAAATCTTTGACATCTGATCTGTATTGGACTGATTGTTCATTCCGTGTAAACTCAAAGGGGATTCATGTCAATTTCCCAAAGGTCACAAAGAGAAAGGGGAATTAAAATTCCGAAACCAAAACATTAATTTAACAACCTATATAGGCGTAATTGTAGGGAATTTAGGAACAGAAAAACAGTGATACACTGAGAGTCTGAACTTAGACACAGCCCCACTAAACTAAACTCAATCGGAACATTAAATAGTCAGATTCTTGATTAATTTGGAGGGAGAGAAAAGGTAATGAAACGTAACCTGAACCAACTATTGTTTGAATTGAGTCTCTGATATCTTTTTTTCTTCTTCTTCTTTTAACTGGTCTTAAGGCTAAATCTGAATACCTTGATTGGGTTCCAGTTGTTTTTTGTTCAAGCTTTTCACAAATTGTTTTTACTGTTTTTTTTTTCGATGTCATCCTGATATCATTGTGAGTTCATATATGAACAAACCTTTTGGTTGCTAACCTCAGAGCTTGTGAGTGTGTACTTGACCCTACCTCCTGCCGATCCTGTATACTCTGATGGCCCTGACGCCCTGGTTCAGTGCAGTGTAGTGCAAGTCCAGGTTTACCGCCTCAACCAGTGACCACCCCGCTTACAACAGGAGATGCAAACCTAATTTCAGTGTAATCTTAGCATGAAAAGAAACATATCCTATTCTATTAATTCAACTCTAAATTTACTCATTTACTTTAATCATCTATTTAATTTTAATACATTTATTTGTTCATTAACCTTTCGATTTATGCATTTGTTTGTCTTTTCTGTTTACTTTTTCTCCGTTTGCATTCCGAAATTTTGTTTGCTTTGTGTATTTGGTTATTTGGTGTATCCTTTTATACCCTTCATTTCCCCGTCCCAATTTCTTTCTTTATTTTTCTGCATTTCATCACACGTATACTAATGCAGGTGCGTGTTTCTCTCTTTTTTTTTTTTTTTTTTTTACAGCGTGATCGCGCACCCACTCTGAGCATGCACTGTTTGCGCACATCATTCAGTCCTGATGGCCATGAAAGCTCGTATCTGTAGATGGTAAGGGAAGCTCGGCAATCTGGCTGTTTTTCAGAGGTGTTTATCGCGGCCTTTTAATTCAGCTCATTTCAAAACATCCCACTGAAGTTTCCAGTTCAAGCACTTGTGTACGTCCCTCTGGATAGACTCGTCTAGCGAACGCTGTAAATTCAGAGAGAGAGAGAGAGACAATGAGAGAGATTGGTTGATTCAACAGGCCCCACACTCCAGCTCAGTTGGTGGCGGTAATGCGCCCGACTCCTGAATCGGCATGAAACATCAAAGATGCAGAGAGCAGGCGCGCCGCTCTTGAAGTTGCAGTGGCTATTTAATTGTTTATTCGAATGGTTTTTAACGCACTAATGATTGATGCAAGAAAAGTATTGCGGAAGTAGTTGTAAATAGAATATTCGTTGTCACCTTTCCTTCTCGTGCAGCAATTTGATGCCTGGTGTCAATTTTTTGAAGGTGTATATTGCATTAGAATAAAGCAAGAAGCTAAGATTCAATGTGCTTGCTGAACAATGTAGGGAAATGAAGAGGAGTAAAGATGCGATACAGGGGTTTGAAACCCCTGATCTGGAAAGCCATGTGCTCGTGTATGTGTGCAGGTGGTGAGACAGATTCCTTGGATTGGACGAAGAGCTTTTATGCTCCGTACGACTGCAAATAAGGAAGTGAGTGACTCCAGAGCGACTACGATATAAATAGGCTGTAGTGCAACTCCGCTCTCGCTTACGGCCATACCACCCTGAGCACGCCCGATCTCGTCCGATCTCGGAAGCTAAGCAGGGTCGGGCCTGGTTAGTACTTGGATGGGAGACCGCCTGGGAATACCAGGTGCTGTAAGCTTTTCCACCTTCAAAGTCTCTGCGGCAACTATTCAAACGCAAAAACTTTTTGCAACTTTCACCAAATTACTAATACACGAACACGCCATGGAGACACACATCTGACAAAATCAAAACTAAATCAATCAACTGAACAGAAAATTCTTTTTTAATCACAAAATTAGCTTCACGTCATTCGTCTTGCCTTTATTTGGGTCTTTCTTCATTCGTTCCTTTCTTCAGGCGTTTATTCCTCTAGATTGTTCAGTCATCTATCTATTTTTTAAGTACATTTTTGGGATAAAGTTATTTTCTGATGAAGGTACATCACTACAATGTATGTGCCAAGATAAGACGGGCTTCCGATCGCAGATATGATAGGCACAATTCCTGATGATATTACTCTTGTGATTATCGTTGCTGTTATCCTGATTATTTTTTACTGGTGGTAGTAGTAGTAGTAATGTATTACTATTACATTAAGACCTTTATTTATTTACGATTATCACGACTTTCTGTTACCATGCTCTGACAGTGCCACATACTTCATTTGTGTAACTGCTACCGAAACTTTGCACGTTAACAAACCCTGCCACTTTACATGGCAGCAGCGGATTGCTCTCCGTCATTGCCGAGAGAAATTCTGCTGTCCTGTTTCAGTGCACTATTATTCGTCTGGACGTCGAGTGTTTTGGGAACTTTTCATCTTCCAAACGAGAGGTTTGGAGTATTTTTCCTCTGACTTAAAGGGGATGTGTGCCGAAAGTACTGAGATTTAAGTGAGTGTTTCATCTAAATGTTTTGAACTGAACAGTTAATCTCAGGTTAGTGAAACGGACATTTTGTTGATTTAGTTCATCATTATTTTATTTAATTAAAAAAAAAAAAAAAAAATCTTTGACATCTGATCTGTATTGGACTGATTGTTCATTCCGTGTAAACTCAAAGGGGATTCATGTCAATTTCCCAAAGGTCACAAAGAGAAAGGGGAATTAAAATTCCGAAACCAAAACATTAATTTAACAACCTATATAGGCGTAATTGTAGGGAATTTAGGAACAGAAAAACAGTGATACACTGAGAGTCTGAACTTAGACACAGCCCCACTAAACTAAACTCAATCGGAACATTAAATAGTCAGATTCTTGATTAATTTGGAGGGAGAGAAAAGGTAATGAAACGTAACCTGAACCAACTATTGTTTGAATTGAGTCTCTGATATCTTTTTTTCTTCTTCTTCTTTTAACTGGTCTTAAGGCTAAATCTGAATACCTTGATTGGGTTCCAGTTGTTTTTTGTTCAAGCTTTTCACAAATTGTTTTTACTGTTTTTTTTTTCGATGTCATCCTGATATCATTGTGAGTTCATATATGAACAAACCTTTTGGTTGCTAACCTCAGAGCTTGTGAGTGTGTACTTGACCCTACCTCCTGCCGATCCTGTATACTCTGATGGCCCTGACGCCCTGGTTCAGTGCAGTGTAGTGCAAGTCCAGGTTTACCGCCTCAACCAGTGACCACCCCGCTTACAACAGGAGATGCAAACCTAATTTCAGTGTAATCTTAGCATGAAAAGAAACATATCCTATTCTATTAATTCAACTCTAAATTTACTCATTTACTTTAATCATCTATTTAATTTTAATACATTTATTTGTTCATTAACCTTTCGATTTATGCATTTGTTTGTCTTTTCTGTTTACTTTTTCTCCGTTTGCATTCCGAAATTTTGTTTGCTTTGTGTATTTGGTTATTTGGTGTATCCTTTTATACCCTTCATTTCCCCGTCCCAATTTCTTTCTTTATTTTTCTGCATTTCATCACACGTATACTAATGCAGGTGCGTGTTTCTCTCTTTTTTTTTTTTTTTTTTTTTTTTACAGCGTGATCGCGCACCCACTCTGAGCATGCACTGTTTGCGCACATCATTCAGTCCTGATGGCCATGAAAGCTCGTATCTGTAGATGGTAAGGGAAGCTCGGCAATCTGGCTGTTTTTCAGAGGTGTTTATCGCGGCCTTTTAATTCAGCTCATTTCAAAACATCCCACTGAAGTTTCCAGTTCAAGCACTTGTGTACGTCCCTCTGGATAGACTCGTCTAGCGAACGCTGTAAATTCAGAGAGAGAGAGAGAGACAATGAGAGAGATTGGTTGATTCAACAGGCCCCACACTCCAGCTCAGTTGGTGGCGGTAATGCGCCCGACTCCTGAATCGGCATGAAACATCAAAGATGCAGAGAGCAGGCGCGCCGCTCTTGAAGTTGCAGTGGCTATTTAATTGTTTATTCGAATGGTTTTTAACGCACTAATGATTGATGCAAGAAAAGTATTGCGGAAGTAGTTGTAAATAGAATATTCGTTGTCACCTTTCCTTCTCGTGCAGCAATTTGATGCCTGGTGTCAATTTTTTGAAGGTGTATATTGCATTAGAATAAAGCAAGAAGCTAAGATTCAATGTGCTTGCTGAACAATGTAGGGAAATGAAGAGGAGTAAAGATGCGATACAGGGGTTTGAAACCCCTGATCTGGAAAGCCATGTGCTCGTGTATGTGTGCAGGTGGTGAGACAGATTCCTTGGATTGGACGAAGAGCTTTTATGCTCCGTACGACTGCAAATAAGGAAGTGAGTGACTCCAGAGCGACTACGATATAAATAGGCTGTAGTGCAACTCCGCTCTCGCTTACGGCCATACCACCCTGAGCACGCCCGATCTCGTCCGATCTCGGAAGCTAAGCAGGGTCGGGCCTGGTTAGTACTTGGATGGGAGACCGCCTGGGAATACCAGGTGCTGTAAGCTTTTCCACCTTCAAAGTCTCTGCGGCAACTATTCAAACGCAAAAACTTTTTGCAACTTTCACCAAATTACTAATACACGAACACGCCATGGAGACACACATCTGACAAAATCAAAACTAAATCAATCAACTGAACAGAAAATTCTTTTTTAATCACAAAATTAGCTTCACGTCATTCGTCTTGCCTTTATTTGGGTCTTTCTTCATTCGTTCCTTTCTTCAGGCGTTTATTCCTCTAGATTGTTCAGTCATCTATCTATTTTTTAAGTACATTTTTGGGATAAAGTTATTTTCTGATGAAGGTACATCACTACAATGTATGTGCCAAGATAAGACGGGCTTCCGATCGCAGATATGATAGGCACAATTCCTGATGATATTACTCTTGTGATTATCGTTGCTGTTATCCTGATTATTTTTTACTGGTGGTAGTAGTAGTAGTAATGTATTACTATTACATTAAGACCTTTATTTATTTACGATTATCACGACTTTCTGTTACCATGCTCTGACAGTGCCACATACTTCATTTGTGTAACTGCTACCGAAACTTTGCACGTTAACAAACCCTGCCACTTTACATGGCAGCAGCGGATTGCTCTCCGTCATTGCCGAGAGAAATTCTGCTGTCCTGTTTCAGTGCACTATTATTCGTCTGGACGTCGAGTGTTTTGGGAACTTTTCATCTTCCAAACGAGAGGTTTGGAGTATTTTTCCTCTGACTTAAAGGGGATGTGTGCCGAAAGTACTGAGATTTAAGTGAGTGTTTCATCTAAATGTTTTGAACTGAACAGTTAATCTCAGGTTAGTGAAACGGACATTTTGTTGATTTAGTTCATCATTATTTTATTTAATTAAAAAAAAAAAAAAAAAATCTTTGACATCTGATCTGTATTGGACTGATTGTTCATTCCGTGTAAACTCAAAGGGGATTCATGTCAATTTCCCAAAGGTCACAAAGAGAAAGGGGAATTAAAATTCCGAAACCAAAACATTAATTTAACAACCTATATAGGCGTAATTGTAGGGAATTTAGGAACAGAAAAACAGTGATACACTGAGAGTCTGAACTTAGACACAGCCCCACTAAACTAAACTCAATCGGAACATTAAATAGTCAGATTCTTGATTAATTTGGAGGGAGAGAAAAGGTAATGAAACGTAACCTGAACCAACTATTGTTTGAATTGAGTCTCTGATATCTTTTTTTCTTCTTCTTCTTTTAACTGGTCTTAAGGCTAAATCTGAATACCTTGATTGGGTTCCAGTTGTTTTTTGTTCAAGCTTTTCACAAATTGTTTTTACTGTTTTTTTTTTTCGATGTCATCCTGATATCATTGTGAGTTCATATATGAACAAACCTTTTGGTTGCTAACCTCAGAGCTTGTGAGTGTGTACTTGACCCTACCTCCTGCCGATCCTGTATACTCTGATGGCCCTGACGCCCTGGTTCAGTGCAGTGTAGTGCAAGTCCAGGTTTACCGCCTCAACCAGTGACCACCCCGCTTACAACAGGAGATGCAAACCTAATTTCAGTGTAATCTTAGCATGAAAAGAAACATATCCTATTCTATTAATTCAACTCTAAATTTACTCATTTACTTTAATCATCTATTTAATTTTAATACATTTATTTGTTCATTAACCTTTCGATTTATGCATTTGTTTGTCTTTTCTGTTTACTTTTTCTCCGTTTGCATTCCGAAATTTTGTTTGCTTTGTGTATTTGGTTATTTGGTGTATCCTTTTATACCCTTCATTTCCCCGTCCCAATTTCTTTCTTTATTTTTCTGCATTTCATCACACGTATACTAATGCAGGTGCGTGTTTCTCTCTTTTTTTTTTTTTTTTTTTACAGCGTGATCGCGCACCCACTCTGAGCATGCACTGTTTGCGCACATCATTCAGTCCTGATGGCCATGAAAGCTCGTATCTGTAGATGGTAAGGGAAGCTCGGCAATCTGGGTGTTTTTCAGAGGTGTTTATCGCGGCCTTTTAATTCAGCTCATTTCAAAACATCCCACTGAAGTTTCCAGTTCAAGCACTTGTGTACGTCCCTCTGGATAGACTCGTCTAGCGAACGCTGTAAATTCAGAGAGAGAGAGAGAGACAATGAGAGAGATTGGTTGATTCAACAGGCCCCACACTCCAGCTCAGTTGGTGGCGGTAATGCGCCCGACTCCTGAATCGGCATGAAACATCAAAGATGCAGAGAGCAGGCGCGCCGCTCTTGAAGTTGCAGTGGCTATTTAATTGTTTATTCGAATGGTTTTTAACGCACTAATGATTGATGCAAGAAAAGTATTGCGGAAGTAGTTGTAAATAGAATATTCGTTGTCACCTTTCCTTCTCGTGCAGCAATTTGATGCCTGGTGTCAATTTTTTGAAGGTGTATATTGCATTAGAATAAAGCAAGAAGCTAAGATTCAATGTGCTTGCTGAACAATGTAGGGAAATGAAGAGGAGTAAAGATGCGATACAGGGGTTTGAAACCCCTGATCTGGAAAGCCATGTGCTCGTGTATGTGTGCAGGTGGTGAGACAGATTCCTTGGATTGGACGAAGAGCTTTTATGCTCCGTACGACTGCAAATAAGGAAGTGAGTGACTCCAGAGCGACTACGATATAAATAGGCTGTAGTGCAACTCCGCTCTCGCTTACGGCCATACCACCCTGAGCACGCCCGATCTCGTCCGATCTCGGAAGCTAAGCAGGGTCGGGCCTGGTTAGTACTTGGATGGGAGACCGCCTGGGAATACCAGGTGCTGTAAGCTTTTCCACCTTCAAAGTCTCTGCGGCAACTATTCAAACGCAAAAACTTTTTGCAACTTTCACCAAATTACTAATACACGAACACGCCATGGAGACACACATCTGACAAAATCAAAACTAAATCAATCAACTGAACAGAAAATTCTTTTTTAATCACAAAATTAGCTTCACGTCATTCGTCTTGCCTTTATTTGGGTCTTTCTTCATTCGTTCCTTTCTTCAGGCGTTTATTCCTCTAGATTGTTCAGTCATCTATCTATTTTTTAAGTACATTTTTGGGATAAAGTTATTTTCTGATGAAGGTACATCACTACAATGTATGTGCCAAGATAAGACGGGCTTCCGATCGCAGATATGATAGGCACAATTCCTGATGATATTACTCTTGTGATTATCGTTGCTGTTATCCTGATTATTTTTTACTGGTGGTAGTAGTAGTAGTAATGTATTACTATTACATTAAGACCTTTATTTATTTACGATTATCACGACTTTCTGTTACCATGCTCTGACAGTGCCACATACTTCATTTGTGTAACTGCTACCGAAACTTTGCACGTTAACAAACCCTGCCACTTTACATGGCAGCAGCGGATTGCTCTCCGTCATTGCCGAGAGAAATTCTGCTGTCCTGTTTCAGTGCACTATTATTCGTCTGGACGTCGAGTGTTTTGGGAACTTTTCATCTTCCAAACGAGAGGTTTGGAGTATTTTTCCTCTGACTTAAAGGGGATGTGTGCCGAAAGTACTGAGATTTAAGTGAGTGTTTCATCTAAATGTTTTGAACTGAACAGTTAATCTCAGGTTAGTGAAACGGACATTTTGTTGATTTAGTTCATCATTATTTTATTTAATTAAAAAAAAATAAAAAATCTTTGACATCTGATCTGTATTGGACTGATTGTTCATTCCATACAATCAACTCAAAGGGGATTCATGTCAATTTCCCAAAGGTCACAAAGAGAAAGGGGAATTAAAATTCCGAAACCAAAACATTAATTTAACAACCTATATAGGCGTAATTGTAGGGAATTTAGGAACAGAAAAACAGTGATACACTGAGAGTCTGAACTTAGACACAGCCCCACTAAACTAAACTCAATCGGAACATTAAATAGTCAGATTCTTGATTAATTTGGAGGGAGAGAAAAGGTAATGAAACGTAACCTGAACCAACTATTGTTTGAATTGAGTCTCTGATATCTTTTTTTCTTCTTCTTCTTTTAACTGGTCTTAAGGCTAAATCTGAATACCTTGATTGGGTTCCAGTTGTTTTTTGTTCAAGCTTTTCACAAATTGTTTTTACTGTTTTTTTTTTCGATGTCATCCTGATATCATTGTGAGTTCATATATGAACAAACCTTTTGGTTGCTAACCTCAGAGCTTGTGAGTGTGTACTTGACCCTACCTCCTGCCGATCCTGTATACTCTGATGGCCCTGACGCCCTGGTTCAGTGCAGTGTAGTGCAAGTCCAGGTTTACCGCCTCAACCAGTGACCACCCCGCTTACAACAGGAGATGCAAACCTAATTTCAGTGTAATCTTAGCATGAAAAGAAACATATCCTATTCTATTAATTCAACTCTAAATTTACTCATTTACTTTAATCATCTATTTAATTTTAATACATTTATTTGTTCATTAACCTTTCGATTTATGCATTTGTTTGTCTTTTCTGTTTACTTTTTCTCCGTTTGCATTCCGAAATTTTGTTTGCTTTGTGTATTTGGTTATTTGGTGTATCCTTTTATACCCTTCATTTCCCCGTCCCAATTTCTTTCTTTATTTTTCTGCATTTCATCACACGTATACTAATGCAGGTGCGTGTTTCTCTCTTTTTTTTTTTTTTTTTTACAGCGTGATCGCGCACCCACTCTGAGCATGCACTGTTTGCGCACATCATTCAGTCCTGATGGCCATGAAAGCTCGTATCTGTAGATGGTAAGGGAAGCTCGGCAATCTGGGTGTTTTTCAGAGGTGTTTATCGCGGCCTTTTAATTCAGCTCATTTCAAAACATCCCACTGAAGTTTCCAGTTCAAGCACTTGTGTACGTCCCTCTGGATAGACTCGTCTAGCGAACGCTGTAAATTCAGAGAGAGAGAGAGAGACAATGAGAGAGATTGGTTGATTCAACAGGCCCCACACTCCAGCTCAGTTGGTGGCGGTAATGCGCCCGACTCCTGAATCGGCATGAAACATCAAAGATGCAGAGAGCAGGCGCGCCGCTCTTGAAGTTGCAGTGGCTATTTAATTGTTTATTCGAATGGTTTTTAACGCACTAATGATTGATGCAAGAAAAGTATTGCGGAAGTAGTTGTAAATAGAATATTCGTTGTCACCTTTCCTTCTCGTGCAGCAATTTGATGCCTGGTGTCAATTTTTTGAAGGTGTATATTGCATTAGAATAAAGCAAGAAGCTAAGATTCAATGTGCTTGCTGAACAATGTAGGGAAATGAAGAGGAGTAAAGATGCGATACAGGGGTTTGAAACCCCTGATCTGGAAAGCCATGTGCTCGTGTATGTGTGCAGGTGGTGAGACAGATTCCTTGGATTGGACGAAGAGCTTTTATGCTCCGTACGACTGCAAATAAGGAAGTGAGTGACTCCAGAGCGACTACGATATAAATAGGCTGTAGTGCAACTCCGCTCTCGCTTACGGCCATACCACCCTGAGCACGCCCGATCTCGTCCGATCTCGGAAGCTAAGCAGGGTCGGGCCTGGTTAGTACTTGGATGGGAGACCGCCTGGGAATACCAGGTGCTGTAAGCTTTTCCACCTTCAAAGTCTCTGCGGCAACTATTCAAACGCAAAAACTTTTTGCAACTTTCACCAAATTACTAATACACGAACACGCCATGGAGACACACATCTGACAAAATCAAAACTAAATCAATCAACTGAACAGAAAATTCTTTTTTAATCACAAAATTAGCTTCACGTCATTCGTCTTGCCTTTATTTGGGTCTTTCTTCATTCGTTCCTTTCTTCAGGCGTTTATTCCTCTAGATTGTTCAGTCATCTATCTATTTTTTAAGTACATTTTTGGGATAAAGTTATTTTCTGATGAAGGTACATCACTACAATGTATGTGCCAAGATAAGACGGGCTTCCGATCGCAGATATGATAGGCACAATTCCTGATGATATTACTCTTGTGATTATCGTTGCTGTTATCCTGATTATTTTTTACTGGTGGTAGTAGTAGTAGTAATGTATTACTATTACATTAAGACCTTTATTTATTTACGATTATCACGACTTTCTGTTACCATGCTCTGACAGTGCCACATACTTCATTTGTGTAACTGCTACCGAAACTTTGCACGTTAACAAACCCTGCCACTTTACATGGCAGCAGCGGATTGCTCTCCGTCATTGCCGAGAGAAATTCTGCTGTCCTGTTTCAGTGCACTATTATTCGTCTGGACGTCGAGTGTTTTGGGAACTTTTCATCTTCCAAACGAGAGGTTTGGAGTATTTTTCCTCTGACTTAAAGGGGATGTGTGCCGAAAGTACTGAGATTTAAGTGAGTGTTTCATCTAAATGTTTTGAACTGAACAGTTAATCTCAGGTTAGTGAAACGGACATTTTGTTGATTTAGTTCATCATTATTTTATTTAATTAAAAAAAAAAAAAAAAAATCTTTGACATCTGATCTGTATTGGACTGATTGTTCATTCCGTGTAAACTCAAAGGGGATTCATGTCAATTTCCCAAAGGTCACAAAGAGAAAGGGGAATTAAAATTCCGAAACCAAAACATTAATTTAACAACCTATATAGGCGTAATTGTAGGGAATTTAGGAACAGAAAAACAGTGATACACTGAGAGTCTGAACTTAGACACAGCCCCACTAAACTAAACTCAATCGGAACATTAAATAGTCAGATTCTTGATTAATTTGGAGGGAGAGAAAAGGTAATGAAACGTAACCTGAACCAACTATTGTTTGAATTGAGTCTCTGATATCTTTTTTTCTTCTTCTTCTTTTAACTGGTCTTAAGGCTAAATCTGAATACCTTGATTGGGTTCCAGTTGTTTTTTGTTCAAGCTTTTCACAAATTGTTTTTACTGTTGTTTTTTTCGATGTCATCCTGATATCATTGAGAGTTCATATACAGATGCATCTCAATAAATTAGAATCTCGTGGAAAAGTTCATTTATTTCAGTAATTCAACTCAAATTGTGAAACTTGTGTATTAAATAAATTCAATGCACACAGACTGAAGTAGTTTAAGTCTTTGGTTCTTTTAATTGTGATGATTTTGGCTCACATTTAACAAAAACCCACCAATTCACTATCTCAACAAATTAGAATATGGTGACATGCCAATCAGCTAATCAACTCAAAACACCTGCAAAGGTTTCCTGAGCCTTCAAAATGGTCTCTCAGTTTGGTTCACTAGGTAAGCCACAAACATTCATTGCCAAAGAAGCTGGCTGTTCACAGAGTGCTGTATCCAAGCATGTTAACAGAAAGTTGAGTGGAAGGAAAAAGTGTGGAAGTAAAAGATGCACAACCAACCGAGAGAACCGCAGCCTTATGAGGATTGTCAAGCAAAATCGATTCAAGAATTTGAGTGAACTTCACAAGGAATGGACTGAGGCTGGGGTCAAGGCATCAAGAGCCACCACACACAGACGTGTCAAGGAATTTGGTTACAGTTGTCGTATTCCTCTTTTTAAGCCACTCCTGTACCACAGACAACGTCAGAGCCGTCTTACCTGGGCTAAGGAGAAGAAGAACTGGACTGTTGCCCAGTGGTCCAAAGTCCTCTTTTCAGATGAGAGCAAGTTTTGTATTTCATTTGGAAACCAAGGTCCTAGAGTCTGGAGGAAGGGTGGAGAAGCTCATAGCCCAAGTTGCTTGAAGTCCAGTGTTAAGTTTCCGCAGTCTGTGATGATTTGGGGTGCAATGTCATCTGCTGGTGTTGGTCCATTGTGTTTTTTGAAAACCAAAGTCACTGCACCTGTTTACCAAGAAATTTTGGAGCACTTCATGCTTCCTTCTGCTGACCAGCTTTTTGAAGATGCTGATTTCATTTTCCAGCAGGATTTGGCACCTGCCCACACTGCCAAAAGCACCAAAAGTTGGTTAAATGACCATGGTGTTGGTGTGCTTGACTGGCCAGCAAACTCTCCACACCTGAACCCCATAGAGAATCTATGGGGTATTGTCAAGAGGAAAATGAGAAACAAGAGACCAAAAAAATGCAGATGAGGTGAAGGACACTGTCAAAGAAACCTGGGCTTCCATACCACCTCAGCAGTGCCACAAACTGATCACCTCCATGCCACGCCGAATTGAGGCAGTAATTAAAGCAAAAGGAGCCCCTACCAAGTATTGAGTACATGTACAGTAAATGAACATACTTTCCAGAAGGCCAGCAATTCACTAAAAATGTTTTTTTATTGGTCTTATGAAGTATTCTAATTTGTTGAGATAGTGAATTGGTGGGTTTTTGTTAAATGTGAGCCAAAATCATCAGAATTAAAAGAACCAAAGACTTTAACTACTTCAGTCTGTGTGCATTGAATTTATTTAATACACGAGTTTCACAATTTGAGTTGAATTACTGAAATAAATGAACTTTTCCACGACATTCTAATTTATTGAGATGCACCTGTATGAACAAACCTTTTGGTTGCTAACCTCAGAGCTTGTGAGTGTGTACTTGACCCTACCTCCTGCCGATCCTGTATACTCTGATGGCCCTGACGCCCTGGTTCAGTGCAGTGTAGTGCAAGTCCAGGTTTACCGCCTCAACCAGTGACCACCCCGCTTACAACAGGAGATGCAAACCTAATTTCAGTGTAATCTTAGCATGAAAAGAAACATATCCTATTCTATTAATTCAACTCTAAATTTACTCATTTACTTTAATCATCTATTTAATTTTAATACATTTATTTGTTCATTAACCTTTCGATTTATGCATTTGTTTGTCTTTTCTGTTTACTTTTTCTCCGTTTGCATTCCGAAATTTTGTTTGCTTTGTGTATTTGGTGTATCCTTTTATACCCTTCATTTCCCCGTCCCAATTTCTTTCTTTATTTTTCTGCATTTCATCACACGTATACTAATGCAGGTGCGTGTTTCTCTCTTTTTTTTTTTTTTTTTTTTTTACAGCGTGATCGCGCACCCACTCTGAGCATGCACTGTTTGCGCACATCATTCAGTCCTGATGGCCATGAAAGCTCGTATCTGTAGATGGTAAGGGAAGCTCGGCAATCTGGGTGTTTTTCAGAGGTGTTTATCGCGGCCTTTTAATTCAGCTCATTTCAAAACATCCCACTTAAGTTTCCAGTTCAAGCACTTGTGTACGTCCCTCTGGATAGACTCGTCTAGCGAACGCTGTAAATTCAGAGAGAGAGAGAGAGAGAGAGAGAGAGAGAGAGAGAATGAGAGAGATTGGTTGATTCAACAGGCCCCACACTCCAGCTCAGTTGGTGGCGGTAATGCGCCCGACTCCTGAATCGGCATAAAACATCAAAGATGCAGAGAGCAGGCGCGCCGCTCTTGAAGTTGCAGTGGCTATTTAATTGTTTATTCGAATGGTTTTTAACGCACTAATGATTGATGCAAGAAAAGTATTGTGGAAGTAGTTGTAAATAGAATATTCGTTGTCACCTTTCCTTCTCGTGCAGCAATTTGATGCCTGGTGTCAATTTTTTGAAGGTGTATATTGCATTAGAATAAAGCAAGAAGCTAAGATTCAATGTGCTTGCTGAACAATGTAGGGAAATGAAGAGGAGTAAAGATGCGATACAGGGGTTTGAAACCCCTGATCTGGAAAGCCATGTGCTCGTGTATGTGTGCAGGTGGTGAGACAGATTCCTTGGATTGGACGAAGAGCTTTTATGCTCCGTACGACTGCAAATAAGGAAGTGAGTGACTCCAGAGCGACTACGATATAAATAGGCTGTAGTGCAACTCCGCTCTCGCTTACGGCCATACCACCCTGAGCACGCCCGATCTCGCCCGATCTCGTCCGATCTCGGAAGCTAAGCAGGGTCGGGCCTGGTTAGTACTTGGATGGGAGACCGCCTGGGAATACCAGGTGCTGTAAGCTTTTCCACCTTCAAAGTCTCTGCGGCAACTATTCAAACGCAAAAACTTTTTGCAACTTTCACCAAATTACTAATACACGAACACGCCATGGAGACACACATCTGACAAAATCAAAACTAAATCAATCAACTGAACAGAAAATTCTTTTTTAATCACAAAATTAGCTTCACGTCATTCGTCTTGCCTTTATTTGGGTCTTTCTTCATTCGTTCCTTTCTTTAGGCGTTTATTCCTCTAGATTGTTCAGTCATCTATCTATTTTTTAAGTACATTTTTGGGATAAAGTTATTTTCTGATGAAGGTACATCACTACAATGTATGTGCCAAGATAAGACGGGCTTCTCATCGCAGATATGATAGGCACAATTCCTGATGATATTACTCTTGTGATTTTTGTTGCTATTGTTATTATTATTTTATTTATTTATTTATTTATTTAATTTTTTACAGTTGTACCATATACATTGATGAAAGTCAATTTTACAATTTCAAATACAGTTTGTATTTTTAACAAGCGACCCTCAATAATTTCCTCAGTGCCACAAGAAATAGGTTTAAAAAAAAAATCTTTAGAAAACAGGATACCAACTCCACCACTGTTACTACTTTTATGACTGAGAAAAACTTTCCCATCCCATTCCTTCTTCCATTCAGTTTCTTTCACAGCTGTCTTATGCGAGTCTTGATAAATAAATAAATAAATAAATACATACATACATAAATAAATAAATAAAATTTTAAAAAAGACGTTTAATTTCTTAACCTTAAACAAACTGAAAAGGGAAGCTCTCTTCACATCCTGTCTGGCACCGTTAATGTTTAAGGAACCCAGTTTTATGTCACACATATCAAATGTAAAGCTGCATTTAAACAAAACAGAGACGTTAACACAGAAAAAGAAAAAGAAGAGACACTGAGCCATCGTTCGCTATTTGCTCTCTAGCTTTTGTCATCAATTTTTAAGACAAACAAAATCTTGGCCGGTAAAGGTTGGTTGGCCGCTGCGTTCTGTGTTTTTCATGAATTGTCTGATTGAATCAAGGAACAACTTTAAATCTATGGGGGGAAAATCGTCAACTTGAACTAATCTTATGCCTTTTGGTCTTTGTAAAAAGGATTGAATTCTGGTGAAAGAATAAGCACTCTCTACATCCGTGTGTCTCCACATGCATCACTTTCACTCTCTTGCGTGTTTATCAAACCGTCCTCTGACTGAGATGAACAGCTCATTGGATTCATCTTTGACACTTTTGTAACTTTAGTGTTTCATTTGTTTTCTGGATCAAAACCTCTTCCTCATTAAACAACACTGACTCCACTACTCTAGTCGCAGTGTGACCAACATTTAGGTCCGCTTTTAAGTCATCTTTTACTTTTTGTTCATTTTGTTTACTCGCTAAATTTTCCATTACCTCATTCTCCTGATCGCAATTATCTCGGTTTTCTTCCTGTGAAACCTCCATAATTCCCTGCAGTTCGTCTGGTAAAGAGTCTCCGCTTTCAGCTCTAACGGACTATGGTTCTCACCTACTCTCTCCGGGCACGAACGAATCACATGCCCTAGAGTTCCACACCCAAAACATTTCGTCGTTTCTGATGTTACATGCACAGTATAATCAAAATCATCAACTTTAAGCTTGAACACTAAGTTCAATTCTTCGTCACTCTTTTTAAGAATCATTTGAACCTGTCTCCTAAAAGACACAACATGTTTAAGATGAGGAGACTTACAGCTGATGGGAATCATCTTTATCGGAGACACTAATTTTCCGTGTCTCCCCAGCTTACTAAGGCCAAAACTGGTGTGTAGGTACCTTGAATCACTACTTCACTCACACGTAGCTGATTTACTTTGTCCACATTGTCTAGAAAAATCACAACGGTACTATTCATTCTAGAAGCCGATTTAATACTTTCATATCCAACAATCTCACCTACCTATGGGGGGAGAGACCTTCAAACACTTATTTTAAAACATTACATTACAAAATACATAATTTTATTTCATTACATGAAAAAAATTTAAATAAGAATTACTGAATTTATGAATGAGTGAATGAATAAATAATATAGCTCAATAATACACCCAGGATGACTTTTAAAAATGTTTGCATTTTACACAGATTAACTTTAAAAACAGTGTGGTTAAGGTGACACCTAATCTGTCATCCCTGCTACCCACATGTCAAAACCTGTTACTCTAGAAAAGTAACAGGGCTGACAGTAACAGGTTTGACGATTTCAAGCTAATTTGCTAATTGCTAGCTAATAGGTCAAGGTCACAAAAGCATATGCTGTACACTTTGAAAGGATATTACTTGAAGATACTGATTATATTGAGTTAAATAAATAATTGTTTAAATTTATACTTTAAAAATAGTAACAGGGTCGACATTGCATGATGTCCCCTCTCAGTCAAACCTCATAAATCATCAAAAATAGAACATTATAGAAGAGAGTGAAAAACTTGCTTGTGTTTTAACTATTGGAATCCTGCTTGAGAGATTATGTAACTTCCTGGAAGTGATGTCACTGGAATGTACCATTATTTTACAAGGGTGAGGGTAACAGGCCTGACATGAAATCAGGAGACACCAATAAAATGATTTACATTTTATAAAAAATAATGTATATTTATGCCAAAACATTGCTTAACAATGAGACTATACTTAGAACAATATGCAAATGTGATTTTTGTATCATTTTGCCTTCAATTTGCAAATTAAAAGTCCTGCTGAAAAAGAACAATCATAGCGAGGAACAGGCCAAAGACCTTACCCTTAACAGGATAAATGCAATTTTAATTATTTAAAATAATATTTAATTGACTTAAATTGAATGTAATATTAATGGAAGAATTCATAGTATCATTATGTTTTTAAATCACAGATTTATTTGTTGTTATAATTATTCTGTGTCTGATTATTTCTTAGGGACACAAAATGCACCAAGTTCATGGAATGACCCTTCCTTTTCGCTAATCACGGTTTATGAATGCGCTGCCAGAGTTTTCGTTTACGCTTTCAAACTTTTCGTTTATGCTCCGCAAGTTTACGTTCGCCATTCTGGCACAAACCTCACGTGTGGGCGGGGCTTAACCGCGCTTTACTCTCATTGGCTAGTGAGATTTGGCTCGACAACTCGAGTATCCAACTGAGGAGGAAGATGACGTTGATGATGACGACAACGACGCCGCTCCTGAGAGCTCATCTATAAAATAATAGTCGTATGAGACTTCCCAAACCTCAAATATTAATCACGAACGAATATACTGACTAACCGCATCCAGAACTCTCTCCAAAATTCACGCCACTGAAGTCTCTACTACCTGGTCAGGGAGCTGTCGTGCAAAATCTCACTAGCCAATGGGAGTAAATCGCTGTTAAGCCCCGCCCACACGTGAGGTTTGTTCCAGAATGGCGAATGTAAACTTGCTATGGGTAAACGAAAAGTTTGAAAGCGTAAACAAAAACTCGGGCAGCGCATTCATAAACCGTGATTAGCGAAAAAGAAGCTTAGAAAACTGTTAACAAAGAATGATGTTTATCTGAAGACAATGTTACATTTTTTGCCACTGAGTTCACTGTTTTCAGTTTGAGTGTGTTTTTTTTTCCTTTCTCATTATATATTTTTGTTCGTTTCTTGAAAAGTTACGTTCAATACTTTTGGCACAAATCTAATCCCACATTCCTTATGATTCCTATCTACAGCTTGATCTAGAGTACAATTAAAATCACCCCCTAACACAATGATAGTATCCTGCAAACAATCTGATATAGCCTCAGAGAGTTTAAAAAAAAAAAGATATCCGTTCATATCCTATATTTGTGGCATAAACATTGAAAAAAGAAAAATTGGAGTCACCTAAGGTAACATCCACTCGTAGAATTCAACCAGGAATTATCTCAAGCACAAAAGACTGACTATTTACCGCAGGTAAAAGGAGTATTGCAATACACTCAGATTTGTACCATGACTAAGCACTACCCTTCCATTCAGTTATCCATTGCATGTGATTTTGAATATCCTTATGTGTCTCTTGTAATAAAATTATATCTGTCTTTATAACTGTAAATATTCCAACAAAACAGCTCTCTTTTCAGCTCCCCGACAACCGTTAATATTAAATGAGCCAATATTAAAGGAAGTCATAAGGGTGATAAATAAAAATACAAACAACTGTGGCACAAATACAACAAAATTCATCCTGGTCACAGTGGTGTTCTATAGATCGAGACTTGAGAGGTCACATCCATATTTTCTCCACAACTGTCCGAATATTCGCTATCAGAATCAAAAGGATTGGAGATTAGACATCATTTTCCAAAGCATCTCTAGTGTCACCAGATGACAAGTTATCTGTGTTTGTGGGTCCATCGAATTCTTCCCTCCCTCAAGCTCCACATGCTCTCCGAGGTGCTTTGACTCCCTAGCGCTATTAATAACACCAGGTTCTGCACCTTCCTGAACCTCTACATTAGCACCATCCATATTTTCACTTTCATTAGTAACCCTGGGAACCACATCAGAGTTAAGGACACAGCCAGATAAACCAGGTGCATTAACGCCATCAGGAACTTTTTTAGGCTCCCGATCAGTTATAGTTTCACTATTTTCACCATTATCTAAGACATGATTCACCTGCTCGGTGACAGTCACTGACTCATTCCCATGGTTAACTAATTCAGCGTCCTTATTTATAGGACAAGCTTGTTTAGTATGACCATGCTTTCCACAAACAAAACATCTCTTTGAATCAGTAGTTATAAAGATAGTATAATCCTTGCCCAATATTGTCAATTTCACTGCAACATTCAAATCCTGATACTCAGCGTTCAATATAATAAAGATTTGTCTTCTAAAAGACATAATGTGTTTCAAATCCGGATTTTTTTAAACCCAAAGGAATCATCTTCATTAGCCATGTTTCCATCTACCTATTTTTATGCGCATTTTGGAATATCGCATAAAAAACGCTGGATGGAAACGCCAAAATGCGCAGAAATTCTAAAAATGTGCATAAAAAAACTTATGCGCTCAACTGAGTCGGATAAATCCTTAAATACTGTGACAGTAGATAAATTCTTATTATTCTTTAAGAAGACGTGCGCATATATTACGACGGAAACACCTTTACCAAATAAATTTCTGGATGCGCCTCAAAAAAAGTCATGTGATGGGACGCGATGGGACGGCATAACTGGACTAACCTGTGGACCGATCTCGTTGCACATCTGAAATGTTGTTTTGATCATTCTGAAATGCCTTAGCCAAAGTTTGTTGTCATAGTGGTTAGGTATTGCGTTTCGTCTGCGAGCTGTGAGACGCAAGTAATTTATTATATACGAAAAAGGACCACAGGCTTCTCCTACTGCAGCAAATTCCATTTTTCTTTTTAATATTTGGCGCCAGTTTATCAGGAAATGATGCGATTGTTCTCTTCGACTCACTGGATGGAAACGGTGCTTTACTCGCAAATGTTTTATGCGATATTCCAGTTCTGCGCATAAGTTAAATTCGCAACTTTGGATGGAAATATAGTTATTGAACCGACAATTCTGCCGTAATGCATAAGCATGTGCTCGAGCGTATCACTGGATAAAAACGGCGGAACATTTGAAAGAATGACCTTTTTTGAGGGATTGAACAGCGGTAGCACCGGAATGAAGACATCTCTCACTGATATACCACTGTCAACTAAATGATCCACCATAATTAATTCTTTCAGAAAGATAACAAATGGCCTTATTCATCCTTGACGCGGATAAAATGTTTCGTGCACCAATTTCATTTCCGACTGCTAACAAACCGTCCTCCACTGACACCGAATCATCCGGTATACATTTGCAACCATACCGGGCGGTCAGGGCTGAAAACCCGTCTCCGCAATCGAGCAAATAAAAACTACTATCTAGCAAATATTAAATACTGTGACAGGAGAGACTGAAAAAAGAAACTTTAAAGAACTCACTCAGATAGGTACGCTTATGGTAATGGTTAAGAACCTGTACTTTGCGTGCAGGGTGCAAGCAGGGACTCTGGCTATATTTCGACCTTTTCTCAAGGCCGCGGAAGCATGGTAGTAGGTTTGTATTTTTTTTTTTCAAAACATCGACTGAAATTACGACACAAATTATACAAAACGAAAACATTACAAACAAACTTATGAAGTGGTCAAAAATCGTCCCTGACCCATCTCATATCTCCCGACGTCATCCTTCGATGCATTTCCAGGCCCTTTGTGACGTATTCAACTTACGCTAATTTCTTTTATAACTAACATAAATGAAATTAGACCAAAACATAAACAAATAATCTTATAATATTTAAACATAAACAAGAAACCAGTCTATAACTATCTATAATGACTACAACATACCGGCCCCTAATTGTTGTTTTACAATCAATTAAATCAACATATCATAAGTAGCCATGAACAAACATCAATATACATTATTTAGAGTTCATAGCCAGCACAGCCAGTACATATAGTAGTTCATTGTAGTTTCCCTCCTTTTTTTTCCCTTTTTTATTTTTGTTTCATTGTCATATTCAAAAGGTCATAAACACAAGTTAAAAGTCCATATATTTTCCTTTTCGTTAAAGGTAAAAAGGTGTGTGTGTGGATATACTTCGGCAGAGCAATGTAGGTTATGAGCAGGGGCATCAACACAAGATACTAATTTATCCATCTTTTCCAGAACAGGTCCACCATGTATTGTATCTGCCTCCAACATCTACGCATATAGAGGTCCTCCTTTTTGAATAGTCCCGGAAGTAAAACCGGGATGGATCTTAGCTGAAGAATGTGATTTGGGTTAAGTGCTTCAAGGTCATTTGGGTCGTCTGAAGACGGCGTCCGGCGTCTTTGGACGGTCATTCAAAATGGCCTCCACTTCGCAGAATACAGTAAGCAAAGATTTATCGTCCAATACTTGCTGCCTTACCACCGAACAGAGCACCTTCTTGACCTCCTGTACCATGCGTTCCCAGAGTCCATCATGATGGGCTGCATGAGGTGGGTTGAAAGTCCACTTTATTCCCTCCTGTGTAGGAGAGCTTTGGATTTTATTTTGATTCAGTTCTTTTAAAGCATGATTCAATTCACGATTACTACTAACAAAGTTAGTTCCATTATCCGACCTGATTTCTTCGACTTGCCCTCTGCGACATACGAATATTCGAATTGCATTTATGCAGGAATCAGTGTCAAGGGCCACTTCTAGATGGACTGCACGACATGTTAAGCAGGTAAATTCGATGTTATAAGACAATGTTTCGCCCGCCCTCTTTTGACTTATATCGGCCTGAAGTAGTCCACTCCAATATATGTGAAAGGAGGAACGTCAGCAGAGATTCTGTCAACAGGAAGATCAGACATTTTTTGCTCACCTGGCCTTTGGAATAGTCGGTGGCAGACTATGCATTCTTTGATGACCTTTCTGCATGCAGCATTGGCATGTGGTATCCAATATTGCTGGCATAAGGTGGACAACATGTGATTCCTTCCTCTGTGACCAACCCTTTTGTGTACATGGTGCAGAATGAGATTTGTCACATGACTGGATTTGGGCATAATTGCAGGGTGTTTCGTTTCTATGGGCAAGGCTGAATTACTAAGCCTACTCTTAACAATCCATCCACAATTACTGGGTCCAGTTTGTACAAGTGGATTGACTTCATCACATTACCTTTGATTAGTGCAGTAATGTCTTCTTTGAAGAACTGTCTCTGTACAAAGCGCACAATTGCTTTCTCTGCTTGAACCAAATTCTCAACAGAAAGTCCTGATATGGCAGGGTTTAAGTTGTAGCATTGCAGCTCACCCTTTGGCATGACATATTTATCCGTAACAGGAACAACTGAAACTCTTTGTAGTGTTTGTGAAGTATCTTAGAACTGTTGTGCTGTCTGACCAGCAGGTAGATTCGTCTAACTGAAATTACAACTCTGTTTTCAGTATTTTGTTAAGACGAACAGCTAAGACAGTAGCAGCAAGCTTTAGTCTAGGTATAGTTTTTTGCTTCAGAGGTGCTACCCTGGCTTTTCCCATGACGAATGCTGCATTGTGTTAACCACTGCTGTTTGAAATTCTCAGGTAAGACACTGCACCAAAGCCGACCTAATTGGCATCACAAAAATGGTGCAATTCTGCCACTGTTAAGCCTCCAAAGCCTCTGGGAATGAAGCATCGATTTATATTAAATGCATTTAATAAACTCAAGTCATCCAACCATTTTTGCCATGATTGAGCCATGTGTAGTGGAATGCTTCATCCCATCCTAACTTTAGTTTGCACAGTTCCTGCATAATTTGCTTAGCAGGAAGAATGTCTGGTGCAACAAAACCCAGGGGATCATACAGAGAACTAACAATGGACAGTATGTCACGTCTTGTCACAGAATGGGGCTTTACACGTTCCATTGAACCTAGGAACCTTACCAAGGGCAACTGGTCCCTACTGAGGTCTAGTTGCTTTACACCCTTAGCTCTGTTCTCTCCAGGGATAGCAGACAAGAGTGTGCAGTTATTGCTTATCCATTTATTGAGTCTAAAGCCCCCCTTGGCACATACCTCTGTTAGCTGTCGATATAGGGACACTGCTTGTTCCTCTGTGCTAACAGATTTTAAGCAGTCATCAACGTAGAAGTTTTGACTGATTGTGCTTATAACATCAGCTGAATAATCCTTCTGATTATCATCAGCTGTCTTCAGAAGAGCAATTGTGGCACAGCTTGGGAGCAATACAGTTCCAAATATGTGTGGGAACATTCTGTACTCTGCAAGCTCTGCGCTGATATTTCCATTTGGCCACCACAGAAATTGTAGAAAGCTGATATCCTCCTTTGCCACCCTCACCTGGTGGAACATTTCTTCTATATCTGTCATGAAAGCAATTGGGTCTTGATGGAATCGAAGTAGCACTCCTATGAGTGAATTGGTCAGATCTGGACCTTGCAAGAGTTCTTTGTTCAATGATGTCCCACCAAATGTGGCTGCACAATCACACCACACCAGACATAACTTCCCTTTACAAGGGTGATAGATTCCATGGTGTGGTAGATACAACACTTTTCCACAGTCTGGTTCCAACTCATCTTGAGGTACAATTTCTGCATATCCTTTTTCGAGCACATCATTCATGAAATCCTTGTATTCAATGTAAAATTACGGATTCTTTTTCAAAAGATGTTGTGCTCTTTGCTGGGCTATGTGCTTGTTATTGGGCATACTCACTTTAGCATTACCAAATGGCAATTTCAAGTAGTAATGATCATCGTTAAGAGTGGCTGAAGACGACACTATGTCAATAAACTGCTTATCTTCCACAGACATCTCAGATTTTTCATACTGCTGTTCTGCAAAGTCTTGGTTATACTGTCTAATTAACAGCTCTTGCAAGTTACTAATGGATATTCAATTGACTTGAACTATTGGCGCATCCCATACATTATATCCACATTGAGACTCAGTGGGCCATTAATGACCCACCCAAGGAGCGTTTTTACAGCATACGGTCCACTACCCTTGTTGTTAATCACTTTCCAAGGCTCCAAGGCTTTTGGAGCATTTACTCCAATAAGCAACCCAATACCTGCATGTATTGAGGTTAAATCTACATCCCTCAAATAAGACCACCTTTTTAGGTCTTCCATTTTGGGAACATTATCTTTGGTGACTGGGATTGTTCTGAGTGTAAACATTAGGTAATGTCAGGTAAGTATCTCAGGTAAGTAGCTAGAAACTGTTTTTTCCTGACCCATTGTTCTTAAAAGTATATCCATCTTTCTTCCAGGAGCATTCAGTGCTCTCATCAGTTGCTCAGTACAAAATGTTACTGAGCTGCCTGGTCAAGAAAGGCGTAAGTCTGTACAGTTTTATTTCCTTTTTTTTAACTTTACTTTCACTGGAACTATAGCGAGTGTACAGTCCTTTGAGCCCAGTATGGCTTCCAGCGTCCATGGGAACTAAAGCACTTGACAGTGATGATTCAAACTTGCCAACTTTTGATTCATTTGATTATTCTTAATTTTCCTTTCCGTTAATATGAAGTACTGTAGGATGACTGGTATTACAAATCTGACATATCAAACATCTTTTGACAATTGCTGCTCATGTGCCCCTTTCCTAAGCACTCAAAGCACATTCCATTGGCTTTCATGAACTCCACCTTTTCTTTATTGGATTTCCTTTTGAACATGTCACAGAACTCCGTTGTGTGGTCTTTACCACAAAATGCACAACATTTCCTAACAGTAACTGAGGAAGCGTTGATTTGTCTGTCTTCGAAGTTCAATTTAGTTTTATTACTGGATTGTTCAGCTTCTGTAGTGACTGCTGTGGCAAAACCGCTCCCCCTGCTGGCCATTTTAATGTTGGGTTTTGAAGTTATTTATTTTGTTTTAGGAATTCTTCTGTTATCTGCTGGACTTTGAATTTCTCCAAAAAAACCTGGATCAAGTATGACTCGTGCTTGTTTCTCTATGAATGCGAGGAGATCCTTGAGCTGTGGCCTTCATTTGTCATTTTCTTGTACAGGTGCATCTCAATAAATTAGAATGTCGTGGAAAAGTTCATTTATTTCCGTAATTCAACTCAAATTGTGAAACTCGTGTATTAAATAAATTCAATGCACACAGACTGAAGTAGTTTAAGTCTTTGGTTCTTTTAATTGTGATGATTTTGGCTCATGTTTAACAAAAACCCACCAATTCACTATCTCAACAAATTAGAATACTTCATAAGACCAATAAAAAAAACATTTTTAGTGAATTGTTGGCCTTCTGGAAAGTATGTTCATTTACTGTACATGTACTCAATACTTGGTAGGGGCTCCTTTTGCTTTAATTGCTGCCTCAATTTGGCGTGGCATGGAGGTGATCAGTTTGTGGCACTGCTGAAGTGGTATGGAAGCCAGGTTTCTTTGACAGTGGCCTTCAGCACATCTGCATTTTTTGGTCTCTTGTTTCTCATTTTCCTCTTGACAATACCCCATAGATTCTCTATGGGGTTCAGGTCTGGTGAGTTTGCTGGCCAGTCAAGCACACCAACACCATGGTCATTTAACCAACTTTTGGTGCTTTTGGCAGAGTGGGCAGGTGCCAAATCCTGCTGGAAAATGAAATCAGCATCTTCAAAAAGCTGGTCAGCAGAAGGAAGCATGAAGTGCTCCAAAATTTCTTGGTAAACGGGTGCAGTGACTTTGGTTTTCAAAAAACACAATGGACCAACACCAGCAGATGACATTGCACCCCAAATCATCACAGACTGTGGAAACTGAACACTGGACTTCAAACAACTTGGGCTATGAGCTTCTCCACCCTTCCTCCAGACTCTAGGACCTTGGTTTCCAAATGAAATACAAAACTTGCTCCCATCTGAAAAGAGGATATTGGATCACTGGGCAACAGTCCAGTTCTTCTTCTCGTTAGCCCAGGTAAGATGCCTCTGACGTTGTCTGTGGTTCAGGAGTGGCTTAACAAGAGGAATACGACAACTGTAGCCAAATTCCTTGGCACGTCTGTGTGTGGTGGCTCTTGATGCCTTGACCCCAGCTTCAGTCCATTCCTTGTGAAGTTTATTCAAATTCTTGAATCGATTTTGCTTGACAATCCTCATAAGGCTGCGGTTCTCTCGGTTGGTTGTGCATCTTTTTCTTCCACAATTTTTCCTTCCACTCAACTTTCTGTTAACATGCTTGTGTACAGCACTCTGTGAACAGCCAGCTTCTTTGGCAATGAATGTTTGTGGCTTACCTAGTGAACCAAACTGAGAGACCATTTTGAAGGCTCAGGAAACCTTTGCAAGTGTTTTGAGTTGATTAGCTGATTGGCATGTCACCATATTCTAATTTGTTGAGATAGTGAATTGGTGGGTTTTTGTTAAATGTGAGCCAAAATCATCACAATTAAAAGAACCAAAGACTTAAACTACTTCAGTCTGTGTGCATTGAATTTATTTAATACACGAGTTTCACAATTTGAGTTGAATTACTGAAATAAACGAACTTTTCCACGACATTCTAATTTATTGAGATGCACCTGTATGCTGCAGGCAACAGATCTCCATTTGTCACATAATTTAAAAGGCAATTTAGACACAATGATCTTCATGTTTGCCGTGATTTCCAGTTCTTCACCATAACCAACTTCCTGCATTGTATTGAAGCAGCTTCTCAAGAAAAGTGCATAAGATCTCAGAGCAGGACAATTTTCTGCTCTTATAGCAGACCAGTTTAGAACTTTATCCATAAAGGGAGATGTTATTTTAACCTCATTTCCAAAATTCCATTCCAATCGTTTATTTGCTTCATTGTAACCTGTATGTGGATCCATGTGCAGACAGCTTCAAACAAGATGTTTAGGTTGCCCTGAAGTAAATTGGTCAAGATAATACAATCTGTCCTGCATACTGGCTGTTTTGCTTTCAATACTTTGTTCAAAGGCCTTTATGAATGCTCTGTACTCAAGTGGGTTGCCATCAAATATGGGAATCTCCTTTGCTGGAAGAAGTGAAAGCTGTTGTTGCCAGACCAAGATTTCAGTAATTTCATTCTGTTTTTTCATGGCATCTACAAGAGCACTGCTTTCCGGGTTAGCAGAGCCACCACCATCTTGATTATTTCAAGATTGAGACTATTTCACTGGTTGATTTGTAGAAAGATGTGGGCTTACTCTTCTGTCTGAGGATGATTTTGGCAATGTTTGAACCATATGTTTTGCTGGAGTAACAGCAGGAAGAATATAATCAGTGGATGTATTAAACTCAGAATCACAGAATGTCAAGGGTATTCTTTTTTTTCTGACCTTTGTCTAATTGATGGGTTTTATCTCTTCTTGCTCTTAATTGGCTTAATATGCAATTTATGATTCTGTACTTGCATGTTATATTGTATATTGCACTGTATTATTTAAATATTGCAAATTGTGTTTAGTGTACATTGTATTGCATATACATAGCACACAGTATATAATATATACTTGTATATTATGGATGATTTTGTTTCAGTTCTCTCCCTTTTCTATTGAATTATACAGTAATGTAAAAATGGCAGGGTTACACATTTTCCCCCTATACTACTAACCTACTACTAACTTAAACTGCTGCATAACGATTTAAGTTATTATAGCAGCCTGTTATGACTCAGTCATTGTATTTATAAAATGAAAATGTGTTCTATTCTATAATATTTCTATTAATATTTAGCACCAACATAGTAAAAGAAACCATTATGTCACATGCAATGCTGCCTGATCCAGACATATGTAATCCATGCAAACCCGAATTCAACATTAACAATTCACCATCTTATTCTAATGTGAATGACTCAGAAAACATATCTGTAATAAAAAATAAAAGACGTTACAAAAGAGTTTGAAAATAAGTGCACGTTTGTGCGGGACTGCGGGTAGGCTAATATTACCATCAAATCTAGCTAATTATTCATCAGCGCTAATAGGCAGCGTTTAAAAAGAAATATGTAGCAAATTATTCATCATTGTGCAACAAGCCGCCTCCCGTCTGAGAGCCGATTTCATTTATTTATTTATTTATTTTTTTGGGAAATTAACAAGACAGAATAATAGGATGATCTTTTCGTCACACTGCTCGGCTACGCGCACTCCATGCACTGACTGAATGTTGTGTTGACGAGCGTGCGACCAATCACGTGTAATAACATTCTCCATTTTAATACATTTAATACATGCATTTTAATAACAGACAACATAAAGGCAGAATGTAGAATTTGTAAGATAAAAATATCATATGGAGCAGGGTCTTTGTGTTTTGGATAACTCAATATAAATAAAACGTTCAATACACATGTTTAATAATGTTTGATGTTTTTACATTATTTAAGATTTTTATGCCAAACATAATGTAAAATTATGTAAAATTATAAGGTTTAGTATAATTACATATGAATAATTTAAGTGATATATGTGCACGCATACTAACCACAGGTCAAAATATTCCTAAACTTGGTTGAATTATAAAAGCCAGAAGTGGTACTAAATGAAGAGCCGTTTGGGAGCCGAAAGAGCCGACTCTTATTGCTGAGCTGAGCCAAATGATCTGGCTCACTGAAAAGAGCCGGAATTCCCATCACTACGACTTAGTAAAAAGGGAGTGAATATGTTTTTTGCCGCTTTGAGCTCATCGCGACCTCTGAGCGCTCAGCGCGGGTGTGAACATGGGCGTGGCACGTGATGAGTGACCAATTGTCATGGCAACGTCAGGTCATGTATAGACTGAGATACGTACACGTATAGAAATCAAAGATACACAAATTGGCCATGGCCAGTGAAAAGTGCGGGGGACGAATTTACGTCTTATTAAAAGTGCGGGATTCTACGCCCAATGCTTGGAGCCCTATCAGACAAGCAACTGCTCCATTCTGACGTCGTCTTGTGAAATTTCATACAATTGCAATTATTTGTGAAATTAAAATGACAGTAAGCTGGCCAGTTTTGATTAATAGTCTCAATACTCCTTCCATTTTACAAAGATTTGAGGACATGCTGGACGCAAAAGGTAAACACAAAATTATGTATGGAAACGGCTCAAGGGCAGATTTGTTTTGCGATACATCAAACTTTATGCGACAATTATTTTAAGGATGACGTCATCATGCACACCATTTTTATCAGTAAAAGGCCAATTGGATGGAAACAGGCGGGAGACAGCAAATTTTGCGAACTTATTTATTTATTTATTTATTTTTTACGTATGTCAGTTTATGTCATGGTGTACCTCATTTATTTTGTATCCAATGCTATACTGCATCAAGCTACTACTTGAGGCAACATCCAGATCCATACGGAAGTTGTAAAGATTAGGTAAACTACAGCAATTTAAAAGCCATGCCTTCCGTTCCCACTTGTGAAACTCTTAATCATAGGCAATTTACCTGTATAGAGCACAACACTAATTCGTGTTGCACATTTTAGATAGGTTCTCTTTCTCCTGCAGTGTCTCTGATTGAACTTGTCAGAACTTATATAACGTCATTTTGCTCCCAAAAATGAAAACCCCTTTTGGTATTACTTGCCAAGTTAACAATGTCAGCATACATTAATGAAAAACAATCTATGTATGTGAACTGAATGGGTTTAGCAAACTGTTTGAAGACATGATCAGGTTTGCGGTTGATGTGCATGCATACAAAATAAATGCATAGAAACTTTTCTTAAATATCTGGATATTTGTCAACACTACGAACATTGCTTTTGATGGGAATAAGAGGATTTTTATTAACTTACACAGTGCAGATACATGTATTATGCACTGTGTCTTATGGGAGAACTGCAAAGAAAATGTCCCATTTTTCACCATGTAGCCAAGTGAGAGACAAAAAACTGACTAAAGACAGTCTATACATATATCAATGTAAGATGAAATAATCAGGAGACTGAGTAGTTGCACACGTTGAAATCCTGCTTCAAAGGGCACTTTTTTGTTCACATTTTACAGAGGCAAGGCATTTGGTTTGAAGGATATTGTTTTTGCATTTACTGTAAATTGTTAACACAAATAAATCAATTCTACAATGTGAAGATGACACCTTCATGCCACTCTTCCTTAGAACCCTTTAAAATGTGACAGGGAAACAATGTCCAAATGCACTACATTGCCAACTTTTGCACTCTACAAAGACAAAATATGCCTTTAAACATAGTCGTGGCAAATGCTTCACATAGTATGGGTAACAGGTATTACACCTCTCAAATTTGAATGAGATACATGCAATGAGTGGCGAGATATAGTTCTCTTAAATGAGGAGAGAATTTTGCCATGTTCAGAGCTAGTTGAGGACACCCCATTTTTAAAACCATACATCCAAAAAAAAAAAAAAAAAAAACCCAGAAGGAATTAGAGCAAATGATTTTGCATATTTAGGTACTTTTTTTTAAGAAAAAAGAAAAAAAATCTGAGATGGTGAGCCTAGAACATTCTCAGTTTTTGGGTGACGTGGCATGGAATGACCCATTAGCTACATTCTGGAAATTAAGTGCTAAGGAGTAGCACAGATTTATTGTCTCTACATCAATATCAGTTACAATGTGTGAAGAGAAGAGTTTGAAAGATAAGGGCAGTAGGTCATGACAAGCATCTAACACAGAGCGTAGATGGAGAAAGGTCAAGAAAGGGGAGGTAGAAATGGCAGGAGATGTAATTATAAGAAATTCATTTAGGGCTGGGCGGTATGATGGTATATACCGTAACCACAGAATAAAATGTCTACCGTCACAGATTTTTCTATTCCCTGTATGCCGCGAAATGTAAATAAGTGGGCGTGGTTAACTTTGTGCGTAGCGCTCCTGCACGTGAGAACGATCGAGAAGCTGTATAAGAGTAGTTGTGATTGGAAAAACATAGAGAAAGATAAGCACGCTGGTGAAGAAGTCCCACAAACCAATCCTGAGCAGGAGGAGGAACTTGTTATGAAAAGAGGCGCGACATCGGTGGTATGGACGTGGTTCGGGTTTACAAAATCTGACAAAGAGCAGAAAAATGTTATTTGCAAACTGTGTCGCACAAATGTTCCCGCTAGCAGCAGTAGCACAAATAACCTGTTTTATCATCTTAAAATGAACCATGTCAAAGCATACAATTGATTTACAGTTGATTTACCAGAATGACTATTTTTTTACGTGATATACAGTGGGGGAAAAAAGTATTTGATCCCCTGCTGATTTTGTACGTTTGCCCACTGACAAAGAAATTGTCAGTCTATAATTTTAATGGTAGGTGTATTTTAACAGTGAGAGACAGAATAACAACAACAACAACAAAAAAAAAAAATCCAGAAAAACGCATTTAAAAAAAGTTATAAATTAATTTGCATTTTAATGAGGGAAATAAGTATTTGATCCCCTATCAATCAGCAAGATTTCTGGCTCCCAGGTGTCTTTTACACAGGTAACGAGCTGAGATTAGGCGCACTCACAAGGGAGTGCTCCTAATCTCAGCTTGTTACCTGTGTAAAAGACACCTGTCCACAGAAGCAATCAATCAATCAGATTCCAAACTCTCCACCATGGCCAAGACCAAACAGCTGTCCAAGGATGTCAGGGACAAGATTGTAGACCTACACAAGGCTGGAATGGGCTACAAGACCATTGCCAAGCAGCTTGGTGAGAAGGTGACAACAGTTGGTGCGATTATTCGCAAATGGAAGAAACTGTCAGTCTCCCTTGGTCTGGGGCTCCATGCAAGATTTCGCCTCATGGAGTTTCAATGATCATGAGAGCGGTGCAGAATCAGCCCAGAACTACACGGGAGGATCTTGTTAATGATCTCAAGGCAGCTGGGACCATAGTCACCAAGAAAACAATTGGTAACACACTACACCGTGAAGGACTGGAATCCTGCAGTGCCCGCAAGGTCCCCCTGCTCAAGAAAGCACATGTACAGGCCCGGCTGAAGTGTGCCAATGAACATCTGAATGTGTTGTGGTCAGATGAGACCAAAATCAAGCTCTTTGGCATCAACTCAACTCGCCGTGTTTGGAGGAGGAGGAATGCTGCCTATGACCCGAAGAACACCATCCCCACCGTCAAACATGGAGGTGGGAACATTATGCTTTGGGTGTGTTTTTCTGCTAAGGGGACAGGACAACTGCACCGCATCAAAGGGACAATGGACGGGGCCATGTACCGTCAAATCTTGGGTGAGAACCTCCTTCCCTCAGCGAGGGCATTGAAAATGGCCTTAATGACTTGGAGAGGATCTGCAAAGAGGAGTGGGACAAAATCCCTCCTGAGATGTGTGCAAACCTGGTGGCCAACTATAAGAAACATCTGAGCTCTGTTATCGCCAACAAGCGCTTTGCCACCAAGTACTAAGTCGAAGGGGTCAAATACTTATTTCCCTCATTAAAATGCAAATCAATGTATAACTTTTTTGAAATGCGTTTTTCTGGATTTTTCTTGTTGTTATTCTGTCTCTCACTGTTAAAATACACCTACCATTAAAATTATAGACTGATCATTTCTTTGTCAGTGGGCAAACGTACAAAATCAGCAGAGGATCAAATACTTTTTTCCCCCCACTGTATATCATTACCATGAAATAAAATTACTCATTCCGTGAAATAGATTTTTGGTCATACCACCCATCCCTAAATTCTTTGAAAGAAGTTAAGCACTAAAAGCCAGTTTAATGAAAAAGGCTATTCACAAACTCTCAAAACAAAAGTCCAGAGACATGCACACATAAAGAAGTGTATGTACACATTAGAGGGACAAACTATAAACTCATGTATCATATAATACAATATGTTTCTCAGCATGTTACTTACAGTTTGCGTTTTCAAATAAATTAGCACTAACCCCATTTCCATAAAATTTGGGATTTTTTCTAAAATGCAATATAATCAAAAATCTGTGATTTGTCAAGTCTCTGGAAACTTTAATTAACTGACAAAAGTACAAAGAAAAGATATTCAATGTTTTCACTGACCAGCTTATTGTAATTTGTACATATAAACAAATTAAGAATTTGATGCCTTCAACACACTCAAAAAAAAATTGTGAAAATTGGGTACCGTTCGACTAATCTAATGAGACAAATCTCATGATTTTTGGTCAACCTGTTTAGAAGTTATAAGCAAAATTAGCCATTTTTCATATCTCGTGATCACTAGGTGGCGCTGTGCTGAAACTGTGCAGGTACTCTCAGGTCATGCTTTTGATGACAGGTACCAAGTTTCGTCTTAATATGCCAAACCGTTGAGGAGATACAGCCTCACGTCCATTTTGGCATGTTCTTCATGAAATTCGTTGATGTGCTATATGAGAAGAGTTAGGTCTATCAAAAAGCTTTTGATAACTTTTTGCCAGCATGGTCTGAAGATGATCTGATTCAATTTTGGTGAAAACTGGACGAACCGTGTAGGTGGAGTTCGAAAAAATATGTTTTTTGGAAAATTCAAAATGGCAGGAAAATTTTCATGACAGAAAATGATGCCAAGGAATCAGAGGAAAAAAGAATCTTGTTTCTAACCATTACGGTTCAAAAGTTATTAGCATAAACGTGAGTGCAAATTTGAGCTGTTGGTGGTGCTAGAGGGTTTGAGATAGAGACTCCAAAATTGCTCTGGTTAATGCTGAGACTGTCCTCTATCGGTGTGCCAAATTTCCTGCAAGCGGTTCTATGGGCTGCCATAGACTCTAGCGGAAGAAGAAGCTATTTCCCACTGCCTCCTCAACGGTTCCTCTTTGGGAAACCTTCAAAGTGTGAGAAAAGTTAGCTGGCCAACTAACTACAGTAAGATTCACAATATGTCAGTTGCTCAGCCGAAACAAGTAGCTTGTCATAAAAGTTGGTTTGGAGAAAAAAGGCAGTATAGATGAAAATCTTGATTATGGGCAATATAAGCTGAGACTTTATAAGAAATCATGTAAACTTTATATGATTTCTTATAAAGTCTCAGCTTTCATAGCTAACTAGCGTCATCACTGGCAATTAATAGTCTGACTCTGGTGGCCAACTAGTTAGCTGTCAACATAATGTTATAATGACCAAATACAACCAGAAATAACTGTTTAGTCTTACCTATGAAAGGTAATTCCCCAAGATCCCAAGACCCCAACGAAGAATATTCGTTGTCACCTTTCCTTCTCGTGCAGCAATTTGATGCCTGGTGTCATTTTTTTGAAGGTGTATATTGCATTAGAATAAAGCAAGAAGCTAAGATTCAATGTGCTTGCTGAACAATGTAGGGAAATGAAGAGGAGTAAAGATGCGATACAGGGGTTTGAAACCCCTGATCTGGAAAGCCATGTGCTCGTGTATGTGTGCAGGTGGTGAGACAGATTCCTTGGATTGGACGAAGAGCTTTTATGCTCCGTACGACTGCAAATAAGGAAGTGAGTGACTCCAGAGCGACTACGATATAAATAGGCTGTAGTGCAACTCCGCTCTCGCTTACGGCCATACCACCCTGAGCACGCCCGATCTCGTCCGATCTCGGAAGCTAAGCAGGGTCGGGCCTGGTTAGTACTTGGATGGGAGACCGCCTGGGAATACCAGGTGCTGTAAGCTTTTCCACCTTCAAAGTCTCTGCGGCAACTATTCAAACGCAAAAACTTTTTGCAACTTTCACCAAATTACTAATACACGAACACGCCATGGAGACACACATCTGACAAAATCAAAACTAAATCAATCAACTGAACAGAAAATTCTTTTTTAATCACAAAATTAGCTTCACGTCATTCGTCTTGCCTTTATTTGGGTCTTTCTTCATTCGTTCCTTTCTTTAGGCGTTTATTCCTCTATCTATTTTTTAAGTACATTTTTGGGATAAAGTTATTTTCTGATGAAGGTACATCACTACAATGTATGTGCCAAGATAAGACGGGCTTCCGATCGCAGATATGATAGGCACAATTCCTGATGATATTACTCTTGTGATTATCGTTGCTGTTATCCTGATTATTTTTTACTGGTGGTAGTAGTAGTAGTAATGTATTACTATTACATTAAGACCTTTATTTATTTACGATTATCACGACTTTCTGTTACCATGCTCTGACAGTGCCACATACTTCATTTGTGTAACTGCTACCGAAACTTTGCACGTTAACAAACCCTGCCACTTTACATGGCAGCAGCGGATTGCTCTCCGTCATTGCCGAGAGAAATTCTGCTGTCCTGTTTCAGTGCACTATTATTCGTCTGGACGTCGAGTGTTTTGGGAACTTTTCATCTTCCAAACGAGAGGTTTGGAGTATTTTTCCTCTGACTTAAAGGGGATGTGTGCCGAAAGTACTGAGATTTAAGTGAGTGTTTCATCTAAATGTTTTGAACTGAACAGTTAATCTCAGGTTAGTGAAACGGACATTTTGTTGATTTAGTTCATCATTATTTTATTTAATTAAAAAAAAAAAAAAAAATCTTTGACATCTGATCTGTATTGGACTGATTGTTCATTCCGTGTAAACTCAAAGGGGATTCATGTCAATTTCCCAAAGGTCACAAAGAGAAAGGGGAATTAAAATTCCGAAACCAAAACATTAATTTAACAACCTATATAGGCGTAATTGTAGGGAATTTAGGAACAGAAAAACAGTGATACACTGAGAGTCTGAACTTAGACACAGCCCCACTAAACTAAACTCAATCGGAACATTAAATAGTCAGATTCTTGATTAATTTGGAGGGAGAGAAAAGGTAATGAAACGTAACCTGAACCAACTATTGTTTGAATTGAGTCTCTGATATCTTTTTTTCTTCTTCTTCTTTTAACTGGTCTTAAGGCTAAATCTGAATACCTTGATTGGGTTCCAGTTGTTTTTTGTTCAAGCTTTTCACAAATTGTTTTTACTGTTTTTTTTTTTCGATGTCATCCTGATATCATTGTGAGTTCATATATGAACAAACCTTTTGGTTGCTAACCTCAGAGCTTGTGAGTGTGTACTTGACCCTACCTCCTGCCGATCCTGTATACTCTGATGGCCCTGACGCCCTGGTTCAGTGCAGTGTAGTGCAAGTCCAGGTTTACCGCCTCAACCAGTGACCACCCCGCTTACAACAGGAGATGCAAACCTAATTTCAGTGTAATCTTAGCATGAAAAGAAACATATCCTATTCTATTAATTCAACTCTAAATTTACTCATTTACTTTAATCATCTATTTAATTTTAATACATTTATTTGTTCATTAACCTTTCGATTTATGCATTTGTTTGTCTTTTCTGTTTACTTTTTCTCCGTTTGCATTCCGAAATTTTGTTTGCTTTGTGTATTTGGTTATTTGGTGTATCCTTTTATACCCTTCATTTCCCCGTCCCAATTTCTTTCTTTATTTTTCTGCATTTCATCACACGTATACTAATGCAGGTGCGTGTTTCTCTCTTTTTTTTTTTTTTTTTTTACAGCGTGATCGCGCACCCACTCTGAGCATGCACTGTTTGCGCACATCATTCAGTCCTGATGGCCATGAAAGCTCGTATCTGTAGATGGTAAGGGAAGCTCGGCAATCTGGGTGTTTTTCAGAGGTGTTTATCGCGGCCTTTTAATTCAGCTCATTTCAAAACATCCCACTGAAGTTTCCAGTTCAAGCACTTGTGTACGTCCCTCTGGATAGACTCGTCTAGCGAACGCTGTAAATTCAGAGAGAGAGAGAGAGAGACAATGAGAGAGATTGGTTGATTCAACAGGCCCCACACTCCAGCTCAGTTGGTGGCGGTAATGCGCCCGACTCCTGAATCGGCATAAAACATCAAAGATGCAGAGAGCAGGCGCGCCGCTCTTGAAGTTGCAGTGGCTATTTAATTGTTTATTCGAATGGTTTTTAACGCACTAATGATTGATGCAAGAAAAGTATTGCGGAAGTAGTTGTAAATAGAATATTCGTTGTCACCTTTCCTTCTCGTGCAGCAATTTGATGCCTGGTGTCAATTTTTTGAAGGTGTATATTGCATTAGAATAAAGCAAGAAGCTAAGATTCAATGTGCTTGCTGAACAATGTAGGGAAATGAAGAGGAGTAAAGATGCGATACAGGGGTTTGAAACCCCTGATCTGGAATGCCATGTGCTCGTGTATGTGTGCAGGTGGTGAGACAGATTCCTCGGATTGGACGAAGAGCTTTTATGCTCCGTACGACTGCAAATAAGGAAGTGAGTGACGCCAGAGCGACTACGATATAAATAGGCTGTAGTGCAACTCCGCTCTCGCTTACGGCCATACCACCCTGAGCACGCCCGATCTCGTCCGATCTCGGAAGCTAAGCAGGGTCGGGCCTGGTTAGTACTTGGATGGGAGACCGCCTGGGAATACCAGGTGCTGTAAGCTTTTCCACCTTCAAAGTCTCTGCGGCAACTATTCAAACGCAAAAACTTTTGGCAACTTTCACCAAATTACTAATACACGAACACGCCATGGAGACACACATCTGACAAAATCAAAACTAAATCAATCAACTGAACAGAAAATTCTTTTTTAATCACAAAATTAGCTTCACGTCATTCGTCTTGCCTTTATTTGGGTCTTTCTTCATTCGTTCCTTTCTTTAGGCGTTTATTCCTCTAGATTGTTCAGTCATCTATCTATTTTTTAAGTACATTTTTGGGATAAAGTTATTTTCTGATGAAGGTACATCACTACAATGTATGTGCCAAGATAAGACGGGCTTCCGATCGCAGATATGATAGGCACAATTCCTGATGATATTACTCTTGTGATTATCGTTGCTGTTATCCTGATTATTTTTTACTGGTGGTAGTAGTAGTAGTAATGTATTACTATTACGTTAAGACCTTTATTTATTTACGATTATCACGACTTTCTGTTACCATGCTCTGACAGTGCCACATACTTCATTTGTGTAACTGCTACCGAAACTTTGCACGTTAACAAACCCTGCCACTTTACATGGCAGCAGCGGATTGCTCTCCGTCATTGCCGAGAGAAATTCTGCTGTCCTGTTTCAGTGCACTATTATTCGTCTGGACGTCGAGTGTTTTGGGAACTTTTCATCTTCCAAACGAGAGGTTTGGAGTATTTTTCCTCTGACTTAAAGGGGATGTGTGCCGAAAGTACTGAGATTTAAGTGAGTGTTTCATCTAAATGTTTTGAACTGAACAGTTAATCTCAGGTTAGTGAAACGGACATTTTGTTGATTTAGTTCATCATTATTTTATTTAATTAAAAAAAAAAAAAAAAATCTTTGACATCTGATCTGTATTGGACTGATTGTTCATTCCGTGTAAACTCAAAGGGGATTCATGTCAATTTCCCAAAGGTCACAAAGAGAAAGGGGAATTAAAATTCCGAAACCAAAACATTAATTTAACAACCTATATAGGCGTAATTGTAGGGAATTTAGGAACAGAAAAACAGTGATACACTGAGAGTCTGAACTTAGACACAGCCCCACTAAACTAAACTCAATCGGAACATTAAATAGTCAGATTCTTGATTAATTTGGAGGGAGAGAAAAGGTAATGAAACGTAACCTGAACCAACTATTGTTTGAATTGAGTCTCTGATATCTTTTTTTCTTCTTCTTCTTTTAACTGGTCTTAAGGCTAAATCTGAATACCTTGATTGGGTTCCAGTTGTTTTTTGTTCAAGCTTTTCACAAATTGTTTTTACTGTTTTTTTTTTTCGATGTCATCCTGATATCATTGTGAGTTCATATATGAACAAACCTTTTGGTTGCTAACCTCAGAGCTTGTGAGTGTGTACTTGACCCTACCTCCTGCCGATCCTGTATACTCTGATGGCCCTGACGCCCTGGTTCAGTGCAGTGTAGTGCAAGTCCAGGTTTACCGCCTCAACCAGTGACCACCCCGCTTACAACAGGAGATGCAAACCTAATTTCAGTGTAATCTTAGCATGAAAAGAAACATATCCTATTCTATTAATTCAACTCTAAATTTACTCATTTACTTTAATCATCTATTTAATTTTAATACATTTATTTGTTCATTAACCTTTCGATTTATGCATTTGTTTGTCTTTTCTGTTTACTTTTTCTCCGTTTGCATTCCGAAATTTTGTTTGCTTTGTGTATTTGGTGTATCCTTTTATACCCTTCATTTCCCCGTCCCAATTTCTTTCTTTATTTTTCTGCATTTCATCACACGTATACTAATGCAGGTGCGTGTTTCTCTCTTTTTTTTTTTTTTTTTTTTTTTACAGCGTGATCGCGCACCCATTCTGAGCATGCACTGTTTGCGCACATCATTCAGTCCTGATGGCCATGAAAGCTCGTATCTGTAGATGGTAAGGGAAGCTCGGCAATCTGGGTGTTTTTCAGAGGTGTTTATCGCGGCCTTTTAATTCAGCTCATTTCAAAACATCCCACTGAAGTTTCCAGTTCAAGCACTTGTGTACGTCCCTCTGGATAGACTCGTCTAGCGAACGCTGTAAATTCAGAGAGAGAGAGAGAGAGACAATGAGAGAGATTGGTTGATTCAACAGGCCCCACACTCCAGCTCAGTTGGTGGCGGTAATGCGCCCGACTCCTGAATCGGCATAAAACATCAAAGATGCAGAGAGCAGGCGCGCCGCTCTTGAAGTTGCAGTGGCTATTTAATTGTTTATTCGAATGGTTTTTAACGCACTAATGATTGATGCAAGAAAAGTATTGCGGAAGTAGTTGTAAATAGAATATTCGTTGTCACCTTTCCTTCTCGTGCAGCAATTTGATGCCTGGTGTCAATTTTTTGAAGGTGTATATTGCATTAGAATAAAGCAAGAAGCTAAGATTCAATGTGCTTGCTGAACAATGTAGGGAAATGAAGAGGAGTAAAGATGCGATACAGGGGTTTGAAACCCCTGATCTGGAAAGCCATGTGCTCGTGTATGTGTGCAGGTGGTGAGACAGATTCCTTGGATTGGACGAAGAGCTTTTATGCTCCGTACGACTGCAAATAAGGAAGTGAGTGACTCCAGAGCGACTACGATATAAATAGGCTGTAGTGCAACTCCGCTCTCGCTTACGGCCATACCACCCTGAGCACGCCCGATCTCGTCCGATCTCGGAAGCTAAGCAGGGTCGGGCCTGGTTAGTACTTGGATGGGAGACCGCCTGGGAATACCAGGTGCTGTAAGCTTTTCCACCTTCAAAGTCTCTGCGGCAACTATTCAAACGCAAAAACTTTTGGCAACTTTCACCAAATTACTAATACACGAACACGCCATGGAGACACACATCTGACAAAATCAAAACTAAATCAATCAACTGAACAGAAAATTCTTTTTTAATCACAAAATTAGCTTCACGTCATTCGTCTTGCCTTTATTTGGGTCTTTCTTCATTCGTTCCTTTCTTCAGGCGTTTATTCCTCTAGATTGTTCAGTCATCTATCTATTTTTTAAGTACATTTTTGGGATAAAGTTATTTTCTGATGAAGGTACATCACTACAATGTATGTGCCAAGATAAGACGGGCTTCCGATCGCAGATATGATAGGCACAATTCCTGATGATATTACTCTTGTGATTATCGTTGCTGTTATCCTGATTATTTTTTACTGGTGGTAGTAGTAGTAGTAATGTATTACTATTACATTAAGACCTTTATTTATTTACGATTATCACGACTTTCTGTTACCATGCTCTGACAGTGCCACATACTTCATTTGTGTAACTGCTACCGAAACTTTGCACGTTAACAAACCCTGCCACTTTACATGGCAGCAGCGGATTGCTCTCCGTCATTGCCGAGAGAAATTCTGCTGTCCTGTTTCAGTGCACTATTATTCGTCTGGACGTCGAGTGTTTTGGGAACTTTTCATCTTCCAAACGAGAGGTTTGGAGTATTTTTCCTCTGACTTAAAGGGGATGTGTGCCGAAAGTACTGAGATTTAAGTGAGTGTTTCATCTAAATGTTTTGAACTGAACAGTTAATCTCAGGTTAGTGAAACGGACATTTTGTTGATTTAGTTCATCATTATTTTATTTAATTAAAAAAAAAAAAAAAAATCTTTGACATCTGATCTGTATTGGACTGATTGTTCATTCCGTGTAAACTCAAAGGGGATTCATGTCAATTTCCCAAAGGTCACAAAGAGAAAGGGGAATTAAAATTCCGAAACCAAAACATTAATTTAACAACCTATATAGGCGTAATTGTAGGGAATTTAGGAACAGAAAAACAGTGATACACTGAGAGTCTGAACTTAGACACAGCCCCACTAAACTAAACTCAATCGGAACATTAAATAGTCAGATTCTTGATTAATTTGGAGGGAGAGAAAAGGTAATGAAACGTAACCTGAACCAACTATTGTTTGAATTGAGTCTCTGATATCTTTTTTTCTTCTTCTTCTTTTAACTGGTCTTAAGGCTAAATCTGAATACCTTGATTGGGTTCCAGTTGTTTTTTGTTCAAGCTTTTCACAAATTGTTTTTACTGTTTTTTTTTTTCGATGTCATCCTGATATCATTGTGAGTTCATATATGAACAAACCTTTTGGTTGCTAACCTCAGAGCTTGTGAGTGTGTACTTGACCCTACCTCCTGCCGATCCTGTATACTCTGATGGCCCTGACGCCCTGGTTCAGTGCAGTGTAGTGCAAGTCCAGGTTTACCGCCTCAACCAGTGACCACCCCGCTTACAACAGGAGATGCAAACCTAATTTCAGTGTAATCTTAGCATGAAAAGAAACATATCCTATTCTATTAATTCAACTCTAAATTTACTCATTTACTTTAATCATCTATTTAATTTTAATACATTTATTTGTTCATTAACCTTTCGATTTATGCATTTGTTTGTCTTTTCTGTTTACTTTTTCTCCGTTTGCATTCCGAAATTTTGTTTGCTTTGTGTATTTGGTTATTTGGTGTATCCTTTTATACCCTTCATTTCCCCGTCCCAATTTCTTTCTTTATTTTTCTGCATTTCATCACACGTATACTAATGCAGGTGCGTGTTTCTCTCTTTTTTTTTTTTTTTTTTTTACAGCGTGATCGCGCACCCACTCTGAGCATGCACTGTTTGCGCACATCATTCAGTCCTGATGGCCATGAAAGCTCGTATCTGTAGATGGTAAGGGAAGCTCGGCAATCTGGGTGTTTTTCAGAGGTGTTTATCGCGGCCTTTTAATTCAGCTCATTTCAAAACATCCCACTTAAGTTTCCAGTTCAAGCACTTGTGTACGTCCCTCTGGATAGACTCGTCTAGCGAACGCTGTAAATTCAGAGAGAGAGAGAGAGAGAGAGAGACAATGAGAGAGATTGGTTGATTCAACAGGCCCCACACTCCAGCTCAGTTGGTGGCGGTAATGCGCCCGACTCCTGAATCGGCATAAAACATCAAAGATGCAGAGAGCAGGCGCGCCGCTCTTGAAGTTGCAGTGGCTATTTAATTGTTTATTCGAATGGTTTTTAACGCACTAATGATTGATGCAAGAAAAGTATTGCGGAAGTAGTTGTAAATAGAATATTCGTTGTCACCTTTCCTTCTCGTGCAGCAATTTGATGCCTGGTGTCAATTTTTTGAAGGTGTATATTGCATTAGAATAAAGCAAGAAGCTAAGATTCAATGTGCTTGCTGAACAATGTAGGGAAATGAAGAGGAGTAAAGATGCGATACAGGGGTTTGAAACCCCTGATCTGGAAAGCCATGTGCTCGTGTATGTGTGCAGGTGGTGAGACAGATTCCTTGGATTGGACGAAGAGCTTTTATGCTCCGTACGACTGCAAATAAGGAAGTGAGTGACTCCAGAGCGACTACGATATAAATAGGCTGTAGTGCAACTCCGCTCTCGCTTACGGCCATACCACCCTGAGCACGCCCGATCTCGTCCGATCTCGGAAGCTAAGCAGGGTCGGGCCTGGTTAGTACTTGGATGGGAGACCGCCTGGGAATACCAGGTGCTGTAAGCTTTTCCACCTTCAAAGTCTCTGCGGCAACTATTCAAACGCAAAAACTTTTTGCAACTTTCACCAAATTACTAATACACGAACACGCCATGGAGACACACATCTGACAAAATCAAAACTAAATCAATCAACTGAACAGAAAATTCTTTTTTAATCACAAAATTAGCTTCACGTCATTCGTCTTGCCTTTATTTGGGTCTTTCTTCATTCGTTCCTTTCTTTAGGCGTTTATTCCTCTAGATTGTTCAGTCATCTATCTATTTTTTAAGTACATTTTTGGGATAAAGTTATTTTCTGATGAAGGTACATCACTACAATGTATGTGCCAAGATAAGACGGGCTTCCGATCGCAGATATGATAGGCACAATTCCTGATGATATTACTCTTGTGATTATCGTTGCTGTTATCCTGATTATTTTTTACTGGTGGTAGTAGTAGTAGTAATGTATTACTATTACATTAAGACCTTTATTTATTTACGATTATCACGACTTTCTGTTACCATGCTCTGACAGTGCCACATACTTCATTTGTGTAACTGCTACCGAAACTTTGCACGTTAACAAACCCTGCCACTTTACATGGCAGCAGCGGATTGCTCTCCGTCATTGCCGAGAGAAATTCTGCTGTCCTGTTTCAGTGCACTATTATTCGTCTGGACGTCGAGTGTTTTGGGAACTTTTCATCTTCCAAACGAGAGGTTTGGAGTATTTTTCCTCTGACTTAAAGGGGATGTGTGCCGAAAGTACTGAGATTTAAGTGAGTGTTTCATCTAAATGTTTTGAACTGAACAGTTAATCTCAGGTTAGTGAAACGGACATTTTGTTGATTTAGTTCATCATTATTTTATTTAATTAAAAAAAAAAAAAAAAAATCTTTGACATCTGATCTGTATTGGACTGATTGTTCATTCCGTGTAAACTCAAAGGGGATTCATGTCAATTTCCCAAAGGTCACAAAGAGAAAGGGGAATTAAAATTCCGAAACCAAAACATTAATTTAACAACCTATATAGGCGTAATTGTAGGGAATTTAGGAACAGAAAAACAGTGATACACTGAGAGTCTGAACTTAGACACAGCCCCACTAAACTAAACTCAATCGGAACATTAAATAGTCAGATTCTTGATTAATTTGGAGGGAGAGAAAAGGTAATGAAACGTAACCTGAACCAACTATTGTTTGAATTGAGTCTCTGATATCTTTTTTTCTTCTTCTTCTTTTAACTGGTCTTAAGGCTAAATCTGAATACCTTGATTGGGTTCCAGTTGTTTTTTGTTCAAGCTTTTCACAAATTGTTTTTACTGTTTTTTTTTTCGATGTCATCCTGATATCATTGTGAGTTCATATATGAACAAACCTTTTGGTTGCTAACCTCAGAGCTTGTGAGTGTGTACTTGACCCTACCTCCTGCCGATCCTGTATACTCTGATGGCCCTGACGCCCTGGTTCAGTGCAGTGTAGTGCAAGTCCAGGTTTACCGCCTCAACCAGTGACCACCCCGCTTACAACAGGAGATGCAAACCTAATTTCAGTGTAATCTTAGCATGAAAAGAAACATATCCTATTCTATTAATTCAACTCTAAATTTACTCATTTACTTTAATCATCTATTTAATTTTAATACATTTATTTGTTCATTAACCTTTCGATTTATGCATTTGTTTGTCTTTTCTGTTTACTTTTTCTCCGTTTGCATTCCGAAATTTTGTTTGCTTTGTGTATTTGGTTATTTGGTGTATCCTTTTATACCCTTCATTTCCCCGTCCCAATTTCTTTCTTTATTTTTCTGCATTTCATCACACGTATACTAATGCAGGTGCGTGTTTCTCTCTCTTTTTTTTTTTTTTACAGCGTGATCGCGCACCCACTCTGAGCATGCACTGTTTGCGCACATCATTCAGTCCTGATGGCCATGAAAGCTCGTATCTGTAGATGGTAAGGGAAGCTCGGCAATCTGGGTGTTTTTCAGAGGTGTTTATCGCGGCCTTTTAATTCAGCTCATTTCAAAACATCCCACTGAAGTTTCCAGTTCAAGCACTTGTGTACGTCCCTCTGGATAGACTCGTCTAGCGAACGCTGTAAATTCAGAGAGAGAGAGAGAGACAATGAGAGAGATTGGTTGATTCAACAGGCCCCACACTCCAGCTCAGTTGGTGGCGGTAATGCGCCCGACTCCTGAATCGGCATAAAACATCAAAGATGCAGAGAGCAGGCGCGCCGCTCTTGAAGTTGCAGTGGCTATTTAATTGTTTATTCGAATGGTTTTTAACGCACTAATGATTGATGCAAGAAAAGTATTGCGGAAGTAGTTGTAAATAGAATATTCGTTGTCACCTTTCCTTCTCGTGCAGCAATTTGATGCCTGGTGTCAATTTTTTGAAGGTGTATATTGCATTAGAATAAAGCAAGAAGCTAAGATTCAATGTGCTTGCTGAACAATGTAGGGAAATGAAGAGGAGTAAAGATGCGATACAGGGGTTTGAAACCCCTGATCTGGAAAGCCATGTGCTCGTGTATGTGTGCAGGTGGTGAGACAGATTCCTTGGATTGGACGAAGAGCTTTTATGCTCCGTACGACTGCAAATAAGGAAGTGAGTGACTCCAGAGCGACTACGATATAAATAGGCTGTAGTGCAACTCCGCTCTCGCTTACGGCCATACCACCCTGAGCACGCCCGATCTCGTCCGATCTCGGAAGCTAAGCAGGGTCGGGCCTGGTTAGTACTTGGATGGGAGACCGCCTGGGAATACCAGGTGCTGTAAGCTTTTCCACCTTCAAAGTCTCTGCGGCAACTATTCAAACGCAAAAACTTTTGGCAACTTTCACCAAATTACTAATACACGAACACGCCATGGAGACACACATCTGACAAAATCAAAACTAAATCAATCAACTGAACAGAAAATTCTTTTTTAATCACAAAATTAGCTTCACGTCATTCGTCTTGCCTTTATTTGGGTCTTTCTTCATTCGTTCCTTTCTTCAGGCGTTTATTCCTCTAGATTGTTCAGTCATCTATCTATTTTTTAAGTACATTTTTGGGATAAAGTTATTTTCTGATGAAGGTACATCACTACAATGTATGTGCCAAGATAAGACGGGCTTCCGATCGCAGATATGATAGGCACAATTCCTGATGATATTACTCTTGTGATTATCGTTGCTGTTATCCTGATTATTTTTTACTGGTGGTAGTAGTAGTAGTAATGTATTACTATTACATTAAGACCTTTATTTATTTACGATTATCACGACTTTCTGTTACCATGCTCTGACAGTGCCACATACTTCATTTGTGTAACTGCTACCGAAACTTTGCACGTTAACAAACCCTGCCACTTTACATGGCAGCAGCGGATTGCTCTCCGTCATTGCCGAGAGAAATTCTGCTGTCCTGTTTCAGTGCACTATTATTCGTCTGGACGTCGAGTGTTTTGGGAACTTTTCATCTTCCAAACGAGAGGTTTGGAGTATTTTTCCTCTGACTTAAAGGGGATGTGTGCCGAAAGTACTGAGATTTAAGTGAGTGTTTCATCTAAATGTTTTGAACTGAACAGTTAATCTCAGGTTAGTGAAACGGACATTTTGTTGATTTAGTTCATCATTATTTTATTTAATTAAAAAAAAAAAAAAAAATCTTTGACATCTGATCTGTATTGGACTGATTGTTCATTCCGTGTAAACTCAAAGGGGATTCATGTCAATTTCCCAAAGGTCACAAAGAGAAAGGGGAATTAAAATTCCGAAACCAAAACATTAATTTAACAACCTATATAGGCGTAATTGTAGGGAATTTAGGAACAGAAAAACAGTGATACACTGAGAGTCTGAACTTAGACACAGCCCCACTAAACTAAACTCAATCGGAACATTAAATAGTCAGATTCTTGATTAATTTGGAGGGAGAGAAAAGGTAATGAAACGTAACCTGAACCAACTATTGTTTGAATTGAGTCTCTGATATCTTTTTTTCTTCTTCTTCTTTTAACTGGTCTTAAGGCTAAATCTGAATACCTTGATTGGGTTCCAGTTGTTTTTTGTTCAAGCTTTTCACAAATTGTTTTTACTGTTTTTTTTTTTCGATGTCATCCTGATATCATTGTGAGTTCATATATGAACAAACCTTTTGGTTGCTAACCTCAGAGCTTGTGAGTGTGTACTTGACCCTACCTCCTGCCGATCCTGTATACTCTGATGGCCCTGACGCCCTGGTTCAGTGCAGTGTAGTGCAAGTCCAGGTTTACCGCCTCAACCAGTGACCACCCCGCTTACAACAGGAGATGCAAACCTAATTTCAGTGTAATCTTAGCATGAAAAGAAACATATCCTATTCTATTAATTCAACTCTAAATTTACTCATTTACTTTAATCATCTATTTAATTTTAATACATTTATTTGTTCATTAACCTTTCGATTTATGCATTTGTTTGTCTTTTCTGTTTACTTTTTCTCCGTTTGCATTCCGAAATTTTGTTTGCTTTGTGTATTTGGTTATTTGGTGTATCCTTTTATACCCTTCATTTCCCCGTCCCAATTTCTTTCTTTATTTTTCTGCATTTCATCACACGTATACTAATGCAGGTGCGTGTTTCTCTCTTTTTTTTTTTTTTTTTTTTTTTTTTACAGCGTGATCGCGCACCCACTCTGAGCATGCACTGTTTGCGCACATCATTCAGTCCTGATGGCCATGAAAGCTCGTATCTGTAGATGGTAAGGGAAGCTCGGCAATCTGGGTGTTTTTCAGAGGTGTTTATCGCGGCCTTTTAATTCAGCTCATTTCAAAACATCCCACTGAAGTTTCCAGTTCAAGCACTTGTGTACGTCCCTCTGGATAGACTCGTCTAGCGAACGCTGTAAATTCAGAGAGAGAGAGAGAGACAATGAGAGAGATTGGTTGATTCAACAGGCCCCACACTCCAGCTCAGTTGGTGGCGGTAATGCGCCCGACTCCTGAATCGGCATAAAACATCAAAGATGCAGAGAGCAGGCGCGCCGCTCTTGAAGTTGCAGTGGCTATTTAATTGTTTATTCGAATGGTTTTTAACGCACTAATGATTGATGCAAGAAAAGTATTGCGGAAGTAGTTGTAAATAGAATATTCGTTGTCACCTTTCCTTCTCGTGCAGCAATTTGATGCCTGGTGTCAATTTTTTGAAGGTGTATATTGCATTAGAATAAAGCAAGAAGCTAAGATTCAATGTGCTTGCTGAACAATGTAGGGAAATGAAGAGGAGTAAAGATGCGATACAGGGGTTTGAAACCCCTGATCTGGAAAGCCATGTGCTCGTGTATGTGTGCAGGTGGTGAGACAGATTCCTTGGATTGGACGAAGAGCTTTTATGCTCCGTACGACTGCAAATAAGGAAGTGAGTGACGCCAGAGCGACTACGATATAAATAGGCTGTAGTGCAACTCCGCTCTCGCTTACGGCCATACCACCCTGAGCACGCCCGATCTCGTCCGATCTCGGAAGCTAAGCAGGGTCGGGCCTGGTTAGTACTTGGATGGGAGACCGCCTGGGAATACCAGGTGCTGTAAGCTTTTCCACCTTCAAAGTCTCTGCGGCAACTATTCAAACGCAAAAACTTTTTGCAACTTTCACCAAATTACTAATACACGAACACGCCATGGAGACACACATCTGACAAAATCAAAACTAAATCAATCAACTGAACAGAAAATTCTTTTTTAATCACAAAATTAGCTTCACGTCATTCGTCTTGCCTTTATTTGGGTCTTTCTTCATTCGTTCCTTTCTTCAGGCGTTTATTCCTCTAGATTGTTCAGTCATCTATCTATTTTTTAAGTACATTTTTGGGATAAAGTTATTTTCTGATGAAGGTACATCACTACAATGTATGTGCCAAGATAAGACGGGCTTCCGATCGCAGATATGATAGGCACAATTCCTGATGATATTACTCTTGTGATTATCGTTGCTGTTATCCTGATTATTTTTTACTGGTGGTAGTAGTAGTAGTAATGTATTACTATTACATTAAGACCTTTATTTATTTACGATTATCACGACTTTCTGTTACCATGCTCTGACAGTGCCACATACTTCATTTGTGTAACTGCTACCGAAACTTTGCACGTTAACAAACCCTGCCACTTTACATGGCAGCAGCGGATTGCTCTCCGTCATTGCCGAGAGAAATTCTGCTGTCCTGTTTCAGTGCACTATTATTCGTCTGGACGTCGAGTGTTTTGGGAACTTTTCATCTTCCAAACGAGAGGTTTGGAGTATTTTTCCTCTGACTTAAAGGGGATGTGTGCCGAAAGTACTGAGATTTAAGTGAGTGTTTCATCTAAATGTTTTGAACTGAACAGTTAATCTCAGGTTAGTGAAACGGACATTTTGTTGATTTAGTTCATCATTATTTTATTTAATTAAAAAAAAAAAAAAAAAATCTTTGACATCTGATCTGTATTGGACTGATTGTTCATTCCGTGTAAACTCAAAGGGGATACATGTCAATTTCCCAAAGGTCACAAAGAGAAAGGGGAATTAAAATTCCGAAACCAAAACATTAATTTAACAACCTATATAGGCGTAATTGTAGGGAATTTAGGAACAGAAAAACAGTGATACACTGAGAGTCTGAACTTAGACACAGCCCCACTAAACTAAACTCAATCGGAACATTAAATAGTCAGATTCTTGATTAATTTGGAGGGAGAGAAAAGGTAATGAAACGTAACCTGAACCAACTATTGTTTGAATTGAGTCTCTGATATCTTTTTTTCTTCTTCTTCTTTTAACTGGTCTTAAGGCTAAATCTGAATACCTTGATTGGGTTCCAGTTGTTTTTTGTTCAAGCTTTTCACAAATTGTTTTTACTGTTTTTTTTTTTCGATGTCATCCTGATATCATTGTGAGTTCATATATGAACAAACCTTTTGGTTGCTAACCTCAGAGCTTGTGAGTGTGTACTTGACCCTACCTCCTGCCGATCCTGTATACTCTGATGGCCCTGACGCCCTGGTTCAGTGCAGTGTAGTGCAAGTCCAGGTTTACCGCCTCAACCAGTGACCACCCCGCTTACAACAGGAGATGCAAACCTAATTTCAGTGTAATCTTAGCATGAAAAGAAACATATCCTATTCTATTAATTCAACTCTAAATTTACTCATTTACTTTAATCATCTATTTAATTTTAATACATTTATTTGTTCATTAACCTTTCGATTTATGCATTTGTTTGTCTTTTCTGTTTACTTTTTCTCCGTTTGCATTCCGAAATTTTGTTTGCTTTGTGTATTTGGTGTATCCTTTTATACCCTTCATTTCCCCGTCCCAATTTCTTTCTTTATTTTTCTGCATTTCATCACACGTATACTAATGCAGGTGCGTGTTTCTCTCTTTTTTTTTTTTTTTTTTACAGCGTGATCGCGCACCCACTCTGAGCATGCACTGTTTGCGCACATCATTCAGTCCTGATGGCCATGAAAGCTCGTATCTGTAGATGGTAAGGGAAGCTCGGCAATCTGGGTGTTTTTCAGAGGTGTTTATCGCGGCCTTTTAATTCAGCTCATTTCAAAACATCCCACTTAAGTTTCCAGTTCAAGCACTTGTGTACGTCCCTCTGGATAGACTCGTCTAGCGAACGCTGTAAATTCAGAGAGAGAGAGAGAGAGACAATGAGAGAGATTGGTTGATTCAACAGGCCCCACACTCCAGCTCAGTTGGTGGCGGTAATGCGCCCGACTCCTGAATCGGCATAAAACATCAAAGATGCAGAGAGCAGGCGCGCCGCTCTTGAAGTTGCAGTGGCTATTTAATTGTTTATTCGAATGGTTTTTAACGCACTAATGATTGATGCAAGAAAAGTATTGTGGAAGTAGTTGTAAATAGAATATTCGTTGTCACCTTTCCTTCTCGTGCAGCAATTTGATGCCTGGTGTCAATTTTTTGAAGGTGTATATTGCATTAGAATAAAGCAAGAAGCTAAGATTCAATGTGCTTGCTGAACAATGTAGGGAAATGAAGAGGAGTAAAGATGCGATACAGGGGTTTGAAACCCCTGATCTGGAAAGCCATGTGCTCGTGTATGTGTGCAGGTGGTGAGACAGATTCCTTGGATTGGACGAAGAGCTTTTATGCTCCGTACGACTGCAAATAAGGAAGTGAGTGACTCCAGAGCGACTACGATATAAATAGGCTGTAGTGCAACTCCGCTCTCGCTTACGGCCATACCACCCTGAGCACGCCCGATCTCGTCCGATCTCGGAAGCTAAGCAGGGTCGGGCCTGGTTAGTACTTGGATGGGAGACCGCCTGGGAATACCAGGTGCTGTAAGCTTTTCCACCTTCAAAGTCTCTGCGGCAACTATTCAAACGCAAAAACTTTTGGCAACTTTCACCAAATTACTAATACACGAACACGCCATGGAGACACACATCTGACAAAATCAAAACTAAATCAATCAACTGAACAGAAAATTCTTTTTTAATCACAAAATTAGCTTCACGTCATTCGTCTTGCCTTTATTTGGGTCTTTCTTCATTCGTTCCTTTCTTTAGGCGTTTATTCCTCTAGATTGTTCAGTCATCTATCTATTTTTAAGTACATTTTTGGGATAAAGTTATTTTCTAATGAAGGTACATCACTACAATGTATGTGCCAAGATAAGACGGGCTTCTCATCGCAGATATGATATGCACAGTTCCTGATGATATTACTCTTGTGATTTTTGTTGCTATTGTTATTATCATTTTATTTATTTATTTATTTATTTAATTTTTTACAGTTGTACCATATACATTGATGAAAGTCAATTTTACAATTTCAAATACAGTTTGTATTTTTAACAAGCGACCCTCAATAATTTCCTCAGTGCCACAAGAAATAGGTTTAAAAAAAAAATCTTTAGAAAACAGGATACCAACTCCACCACTGTTACTACTTTTATGACTGAGAAAAACTTTTCCATCCCATTCCTTCTTCCATTCAGTTTCTTTCACAGCTGTCTTATGCGAGTCTTGATAAATAAATAAATAAATAAATACATACATACATAAATAAATAAATAAAATTTTAAAAAAGACGTTTAATTTCTTAACCTTAAACAAACTGAAAAGGGAAGCTCTCTTCACATCCTGTCTGGCACCGTTAATGTTTAAGGAACCCAGTTTTATGTCACACATATCAAATGTAAAGCTGCATTTAAACAAAACAGAGACGTTAACACAGAAAAAGAAAAAGAAGAGACACTGAGCCATCGTTCGCTATTTGCTCTCTAGCTTTTGTCATCAATTTTTAAGACAAACAAAATCTTGGCCGGTAAAGGTTGGTTGGCCGCTGCGTTCTGTGTTTTTCATGAATTGTCTGATTGAATCAAGGAACAACTTTAAATCTACGGGGGGAAAATCGTCAACTTGAACTAATCTTATGCCTTTTGGTCTTTGTAAAAAGGATTGAATTCTGGTGAAAGAATAAGCACTCTCTACATCCGTGTGTCTCCACATGCATCACTTTCACTCTCTTGCGTGTTTATCAAACCGTCCTCTGACTGAGATGAACAGCTCATTGGATTCATCTTTGACACTTTTGTAACTTTAGTGTTTCATTTGTTTTCTGGATCAAAACCTCTTCCTCATTAAACAACACTGACTCCACTACTCTAGTCGCAGTGTGACCAACATTTAGGTCCGCTTTTAAGTCATCTTTTACTTTTTGTTCATTTTGTTTACTCGCTAAATTTTCCATTACCTCATTCTCCTGATCGCAATTATCTCGGTTTTCTTCCTGTGAAACCTCCATAATTCCCTGCAGTTCGTCTGGTAAAGAGTCTCCGCTTTCAGCTCTAACGGACTATGGTTCTCACCTACTCTCTCCGGGCACGAACGAATCACATGCCCTAGAGTTCCACACCCAAAACATTTCGTCGTTTCTGATGTTACATGCACAGTATAATCAAAATCATCAACTTTAAGCTTGAACACTAAGTTCAATTCTTCGTCACTCTTTTTAAGAATCATTTGAACCTGTCTCCTAAAAGACACAACATGTTTAAGATGAGGAGACTTACAGCTGATGGGAATCATCTTTATCGGAGACACTAATTTTCCGTGTCTCCCCAGCTTACTAAGGCCAAAACTGGTGTGTAGGTACCTTGAATCACTACTTCACTCACACGTAGCTGATTTACTTTGTCCACATTGTCTAGAAAAATCACAACGGTACTATTCATTCTAGAAGCCGATTTAATACTTTCATATCCAACAATCTCACCTACCTATGGGGGGAGAGACCTTCAAACACTTATTTTAAAACATTACATTACAAAATACATAATTTTATTTCATTACATGAAAAAAATTTAAATAAGAATTACTGAATTTATGAATGAGTGAATGAATAAATAATATAGCTCAATAATACACCCAGGATGACTTTTAAAAATGTTTGCATTTTACACAGATTAACTTTAAAAACAGTGTGGTTAAGGTGACACCTAATCTGTCATCCCTGCTACCCACATGTCAAAACCTGTTACTCTAGAAAAGTAACAGGGCTGACAGTAACAGGTTTGACGATTTCAAGCTAATTTGCTAATTGCTAGCTAATAGGTCAAGGTCACAAAAGCATATGCTGTACACTTTGAAAGGATATTACTTGAAGATACTGATTATATTGAGTTAAATAAATAATTGTTTAAATTTATACTTTAAAAATAGTAACAGGGTCGACATTGCATGATGTCCCCTCTCAGTCAAACCTCATAAATCATCAAAAATAGAACATTATAGAAGAGAGTGAAAAACTTGCTTGTGTTTTAACTATTGGAATCCTGCTTGAGAGATTATGTAACTTCCTGGAAGTGATGTCACTGGAATGTACCATTATTTTACAAGGGTGAGGGTAACAGGCCTGACATGAAATCAGGAGACACCAATAAAATGATTTACATTTTATAAAAAATAATGTATATTTATGCCAAAACATTGCTTAACAATGAGACTATACTTAGAACAATATGCAAATGTGATTTTTGTATCATTTTGCCTTCAATTTGCAAATTAAAAGTCCTGCTGAAAAAGAACAATCATAGCGAGGAACAGGCCAAAGACCTTACCCTTAACAGGATAAATGCAATTTTAATTATTTAAAATAATATTTAATTGACTTAAATTGAATGTAATATTAATGGAAGAATTCATAGTATCATTATGTTTTTAAATCACAGATTTATTTGTTGTTATAATTATTCTGTGTCTGATTATTTCTTAGGGACACAAAATGCACCAAGTTCATGGAATGACCCTTCCTTTTCGCTAATCACGGTTTATGAATGCGCTGCCAGAGTTTTCGTTTACGCTTTCAAACTTTTCGTTTATGCTCCGCAAGTTTACGTTCGCCATTCTGGCACAAACCTCACGTGTGGGCGGGGCTTAACCGCGCTTTACTCTCATTGGCTAGTGAGATTTGGCTCGACAACTCGAGTATCCAACTGAGGAGGAAGATGACGTTGATGATGACGACAACGACGCCGCTCCTGAGAGCTCATCTATAAAATAATAGTCGTATGAGACTTCCCAAACCTCAAATATTAATCACGAACGAATATACTGACTAACCGCATCCAGAACTCTCTCCAAAATTCACGCCACTGAAGTCTCTACTACCTGGTCAGGGAGCTGTCGTGCAAAATCTCACTAGCCAATGGGAGTAAATCGCTGTTAAGCCCCGCCCACACGTGAGGTTTGTTCCAGAATGGCGAATGTAAACTTGCTATGGGTAAACGAAAAGTTTGAAAGCGTAAACAAAAACTCGGGCAGCGCATTCATAAACCGTGATTAGCGAAAAAGAAGCTTAGAAAACTGTTAACAAAGAATGATGTTTATCTGAAGACAATGTTACATTTTTTGCCACTGAGTTCACTGTTTTCAGTTTGAGTGTGTTTTTTTTTCCTTTCTCATTATATATTTTTGTTCGTTTCTTGAAAAGTTACGTTCAATACTTTTGGCACAAATCTAATCCCACATTCCTTATGATTCCTATCTACAGCTTGATCTAGAGTACAATTAAAATCACCCCCTAACACAATGATAGTATCCTGCAAACAATCTGATATAGCCTCAGAGAGTTTAAAAAAAAAAGATATCCGTTCATATCCTATATTTGTGGCATAAACATTGAAAAAAGAAAAATTGGAGTCACCTAAGGTAACATCCACTCGTAGAATTCAACCAGGAATTATCTCAAGCACAAAAGACTGACTATTTACCGCAGGTAAAAGGAGTATTGCAATACACTCAGATTTGTACCATGACTAAGCACTACCCTTCCATTCAGTTATCCATTGCATGTGATTTTGAATATCCTTATGTGTCTCTTGTAATAAAATTATATCTGTCTTTATAACTGTAAATATTCCAACAAAACAGCTCTCTTTTCAGCTCCCCGACAACCGTTAATATTAAATGAGCCAATATTAAAGGAAGTCATAAGGGTGATAAATAAAAATACAAACAACTGTGGCATAAATACAACAAAATTCATCCTAGTCACAGTGGTGTTCCATAGATCGAGACTTGAGAGGTGACATCCATATTTTCTCCACAACTTTCCGAATATTCGCTATCAGAATCAAAAGGATTGGAGATTAGACATCATTTTCCAAAGCATCTCTAGTGTCACCAGATGACAAGTTATCTGTGTTTGTGGGTCCATCGAATTCTTCCCTCCCTCAAGCTCCACATGCTCTCCGAGGTGCTTTGACTCCCTAGCGCTATTAATAACACCAGGTTCTGCACCTTCCTGAACCTCTACATTAGCACCATCCATATTTTCACTTTCATTAGTAACCCTGGGAACCACATCAGAGTTAAGGACACAGCCAGATAAACCAGGTGCATTAACGCCATCAGGAACTTTTTTAGGCTCCCGATCAGTTATAGTTTCACTATTTTCACCATTATCTAAGACATGATTCACCTGCTCGGTGACAGTCACTGACTCATTCCCATGGTTAACTAATTCAGCGTCCTTATTTATAGGACAAGCTTGTTTAGTATGACCATGCTTTCCACAAACAAAACATCTCTTTGAATCAGTAGTTATAAAGATAGTATAATCCTTGCCCAATATTGTCAATTTCACTGCAACATTCAAATCCTGATACTCAGCGTTCAATATAATAAAGATTTGTCTTCTAAAAGACATAATGTGTTTCAAATCCGGATTTTTTTAAACCCAAAGGAATCATCTTCATTAGCCATGTTTCCATCTACCTATTTTTATGCGCATTTTGGAATATCGCATAAAAAACGCTGGATGGAAACGCCAAAATGCGCAGAAATTCTAAAAATGTGCATAAAAAAACTTATGCGCTCAACTGAGTCGGATAAATCCTTAAATACTGTGACAGTAGATAAATTCTTATTATTCTTTAAGAAGACGTGCGCATATATTACGACGGAAACACCTTTACCAAATAAATTTCTGGATGCGCCTCAAAAAAAGTCATGTGATGGGACGGCATAACTGGACTAACCTGTGGACCGATCTCGTTGCACATCTGAAATGTTGTTTTGATCATTCTGAAATGCCTTAGCCAAAGTTTGTTGTCATAGTGGTTAGGTATTGCGTTTCGTCTGCGAGCTGTGAGACGCAAGTAATTTATTATATACGAAAAAGGACCACAGGCTTCTCCTACTGCAGCAAATTCCATTTTTCTTTTTAATATTTGGCGCCAGTTTATCAGGAAATGATGCGATTGTTCTCTTCGACTCACTGGATGGAAACGGTGCTTTACTCGCAAATGTTTTATGCGATATTCCAGTTCTGCGCATAAGTTAAATTCGCAACTTTGGATGGAAATATAGTTATTGAACCGACAATTCTGCCGTAATGCATAACCATGTGCTCGAGCGTATCACTGGATAAAAACGGCGGAACATTTGAAAGAATGACCTTTTTTGAGGGATTGAACAGCGGTAGCACCGGAATGAAGACATCTCTCACTGATATACCACTGTCAACTAAATGATCCACCATAATTAATTATTTCAGAAAGATAACAAATGGCCTTATTCATCCTTGACGCGGATAAAATGTTTCGTGCACCAATTTCATTTCCGACTGCTAACAAACCGTCCTCCACTGACACCGAATCATCCGGTATACATTTGCAACCATACCGGGCGGTCAGGGCTGAAAACCCGTCTCCGCAATCGAGCAAATAAAAACTACTATCTAGCAAATATTAAATACTGTGACAGGAGAGACTGAAAAAAGAAACTTTAAAGAACTCACTCAGATAGGTACGCTTATGGTAATGGTTAAGAACCTGTACTTTGCGTGCAGGGTGCAAGCAGGGACTCTGGCTATATTTCGACCTTTTCTCAAGGCCGCGGAAGCATGGTAGTAGGTTTGTATTTTTTTTTTTCAAAACATCGACTGAAATTACGACACAAATTATACAAAACGAAAACATTACAAACAAACTTATGAAGTGGTCAAAAATCGTCCCTGACCCATCTCATATCTCCCGACGTCATCCTTCGATGCATTTCCAGGCCCTTTGTGACGTATTCAACTTACGCTAATTTCTTTTATAACTAACATAAATGAAATTAGACCAAAACATAAACAAATAATCTTATAATATTTAAACATAAACAAGAAACCAGTCTATAACTATCTATAATGACTACAACATACCGGCCCCTAATTGTTGTTTTACAATCAATTAAATCAACATATCATAAGTAGCCATGAACAAACATCAATATACATTATTTAGAGTTCATAGCTAGCACAGCCAGTACATATAGTAGTTCATTGTAGTTTCCCTCCTTTTTTTTCCCTTTTTTATTTTTGTTTCATTGTCATATTCAAAAGGTCATAAACACAAGTTAAAAGTCCATATATTTTCCTTTTCGTTAAAGGTAAAAAGGTGTGTGTGTGGATATACTTCGGCAGAGCAATGTAGGTTATGAGCAGGGGCATCAACACAAGATACTAATTTATCCATCTTTTCCAGAACAGGTCCACCATGTATTGTATCTGCCTCCAACATCTACGCATATAGAGGTCCTCCTTTTTGAATAGTCCCGGAAGTAAAACCGGGATGGATCTTAGCTGAAGAATGTGATTTGGGTTAAGTGCTTCAAGGTCATTTGGGTCGTCTGAAGACGGCGTCCGGCGTCTTTGGACGGTCATTCAAAATGGCCTCCACTTCGCAGAATACAGTAAGCAAAGATTTATCGTCCAATACTTGCTGCCTTACCACCGAACAGAGCACCTTCTTGACCTCCTGTACCATGCGTTCCCAGAGTCCATCATGATGGGCTGCATGAGGTGGGTTGAAAGTCCACTTTATTCCCTCCTGTGTAGGAGAGCTTTGGATTTTATTTTGATTCAGTTCTTTTAAAGCATGATTCAATTCACGATTACTACTAACAAAGTTAGTTCCATTATCCGACCTGATTTCTTCGACTTGCCCTCTGCGACATACGAATATTCGAATTGCATTTATGCAGGAATCAGTGTCAAGGGCCACTTCTAGATGGACTGCACGACATGTTAAGCAGGTAAATTCGATGTTATAAGACAATGTTTCGCCCGCCCTCTTTTGACTTATATCGGCCTGAAGTAGTCCACTCCAATATATGTGAAAGGAGGAACGTCAGCAGAGATTCTGTCAACAGGAAGATCAGACATTTTTTGCTCACCTGGCCTTTGGAATAGTCGGTGGCAGACTATGCATTCTTTGATGACCTTTCTGCATGCAGCATTGGCATGTGGTATCCAATATTGCTGGCATAAGGTGGACAACATGTGATTCCTTCCTCTGTGACCAACCCTTTTGTGTACATGGTGCAGAATGAGATTTGTCACATGACTGGATTTGGGCATAATTGCAGGGTGTTTCGTTTCTATGGGCAAGGCTGAATTACTAAGCCTACTCTTAACAATCCATCCACAATTACTGGGTCCAGTTTGTACAAGTGGATTGACTTCATCACATTACCTTTGATTAGTGCAGTAATGTCTTCTTTGAAGAACTGTCTCTGTACAAAGCGCACAATTGCTTTCTCTGCTTGAACCAAATTCTCAACAGAAAGTCCTGATATGGCAGGGTTTAAGTTGTAGCATTGCAGCTCACCCTTCGGCATGACATATTTATCCGTAACAGGAACAACTGAAACTCTTTGTAGTGTTTGTGAAGTATCTTAGAACTGTTGTGCTGTCTGACCAGCAGGTAGATTCGTCTAACTGAAATTACAACTCTGTTTTCAGTATTTTGTTAAGACGAACAGCTAAGACAGTAGCAGCAAGCTTTAGTCTAGGTATAGTTTTTTGCTTCAGAGGTGCTACCCTGGCTTTTCCCATGACGAATGCTGCATTGTGTTAACCACTGCTGTTTGAAATTCTCAGGTAAGACACTGCACCAAAGCCGACCTAATTGGCATCACAAAAATGGTGCAATTCTGCCACTGTTAAGCCTCCAAAGCCTCTGGGAATGAAGCATCGATTTATATTAAATGCATTTAATAAACTCAAGTCATCCAACCATTTTTGCCATGATTGAGCCATGTGTAGTGGAATGCTTCATCCCATCCTAACTTTAGTTTGCACAGTTCCTGCATAATTTGCTTAGCAGGAAGAATGTCTGGTGCAACAAAACCCAGGGGATCATACAGAGAACTAACAATGGACAGTATGTCACGTCTTGTCACAGAATGGGGCTTTACACGTTCCATTGAACCTAGGAACCTTACCAAGTGCAACTGGTCCCTACTGAGGTCTAGTTGCTTTACACCCTTAGCTCTGTTCTCTCCAGGGATAGCAGACAAGAGTGTGCAGTTATTGCTTATCCATTTATTGAGTCTAAAGCCCCCCTTGGCACATACCTCTGTTAGCTGTCGATATAGGGACACTGCTTGTTCCTCTGTGCTAACAGATTTTAAGCAGTCATCAACGTAGAAGTTTTGACTGATTGTGCTTATAACATCAGCTGAATAATCCTTCTGATTATCATCAGCTGTCTTCAGAAGAGCAATTGTGGCACAGCTTGGGAGCAATACAGTTCCAAATATGTGTGGGAACATTCTGTACTCTGCAAGCTCTGCGCTGATATTTCCATTTGGCCACCACAGAAATTGTAGAAAGCTGATATCCTCCTTTGCCACCCTCACCTGGTGGAACATTTCTTCTATATCTGTCATGAAAGCAATTGGGTCTTGATGGAATCGAAGTAGCACTCCTATGAGTGAATTGGTCAGATCTGGACCTTGCAAGAGTTCTTTGTTCAATGATGTCCCACCAAATGTGGCTGCACAATCACACCACACCAGACATAACTTCCCTTTACAAGGGTGATAGATTCCATGGTGTGGTAGATACAACACTTTTCCACAGTCTGGTTCCAACTCATCTTGAGGTACAATTTCTGCATATCCTTTTTCGAGCACATCATTCATGAAATCCTTGTATTCAATGTAAAATTACGGATTCTTTTTCAAAAGATGTTGTGCTCTTTGCTGGGCTATGTGCTTGTTATTGGGCATACTCACTTTAGCATTACCAAATGGCAATTTCAAGTAGTAATGATCATCGTTAAGAGTGGCTGAAGACGACACTATGTCAATAAACTGCTTATCTTCCACAGACATCTCAGATTTTTCATACTGCTGTTCTGCAAAGTCTTGGTTATACTGTCTAATTAACAGCTCTTGCAAGTTACTAATGGATATTCAATTGACTTGAACTATTGGCGCATCCCATACATTACATCCACATTGAGACTCAGTGGGCCATTAATGACCCACCCAAGGAGCGTTTTTACAGCATACGGTCCACTACCCTTGTTGTTAATCACTTTCCAAGGCTCCAAGGCTTTTGGAGCATTTACTCCAATAAGCAACCCAATACCTGCATCTATTGAGGTTAAATCTACATCCCTCAAATAAGACCACCTTTTTAGGTCTTCCATTTTGGGAACATTATCTTTGGTGACTGGGATTGTTCTGAGTGTAAACATCAGGTAATGTCAGGTAAGTATCTCAGGTAAGTAGCTAGAAACTGTTTTTTCCTGACCCATTGTTCTTAAAAGTATATCCATCTTTCTTCCAGGAGCATTCAATGCTCTCATCAGTTGCTCAGTACAAAATGTTACTGAGCTGCCTGGTCAAGAAAGGCGTGAGTCTGTACAGTTTTATTTCCTTTTTTTTAACTTTACTTTCACTGGAATTATAGCGAGTGTACAGTCCTTTAAGCCCAGTATGGCTTCCAGCGTCCATGGGAACTAAAGCACTTGACAGTGATGATTCAAACTTGCCAACTTTTGATTCATTTGATTATTCTTAATTTTCCTTTCCGTTAATATGAAGTACTGTAGGATGATTGGTATTACAAATCTGACATATCAAACATCTTTTGACAATTGCTGCTCATGTGCCCCTTTCCTAAGCACTCAAAGCACATTCCATTGGCTTTCATGAACTCCACCTTTTCTTTATTGGATTTCCTTTTGAACATGTCACAGAACTCCGTTGTGTGGTCTTTACCACAAAATGCACAACATTTCCTAACAGTAACTGAGGAAGCGTTGATTTGTCTGTCTTCGAAGTTCAATTTAGTTTTATTACTGGATTGTTCAGCTTCTGTAGTGACTGCTGTGGCAAAACCGCTCCCCCTGCTGGCCATTTTAATGTTGGGTTTTGAAGTTATTTATTTTGTTTTAGGAATTCTTCTGTTATCTGCTGGACTTTGAATTTCTCCAAAAAAACCTGGATCAAGTATGACTCGTGCTTGTTTCTCTATGAATGCGAGGAGATCCTTGAGCTGTGGCCTTCATTTGTCATTTTCTTGTACAGGTGCATCTCAATAAATTAGAATGTCGTGGAAAAGTTCATTTATTTCAGTAATTCAACTCAAATTGTGAAACTCGTGTATTAAATAAATTCAATGCACACAGACTGAAGTAGTTTAAGTCTTTGGTTCTTTTAATTGTGATGATTTTGTCTCACATTTAACAAAAACCCACCAATTCACTATCTCAACAAATTAGAATACTTCATAAGACCAATAAAAAAAAACATTTTTAGTGAATTGTTGGCCTTCTGGAAAGTATGTTCATTTACTGTACATGTACTCAATACTTGGTAGGGGCTCCTTTTGCTTTAATTACTGCCTCAATTCGGCATGGCATGGAGATGATCAGTTTGTGGCACTGCTGAGGTGGTATGGAAGCCCAGGTTTCTTTGACAGTGGCCTTCAGCTCATCTGCATTTTTTTTGGTCTCTTGTTTCTCATTTTCCTCTTGACAATACCCCATAGATTCTCTATGGGGTTCAGGTGTGGTGAGTTTGCTGGCCAGTCAAGCACACCAACACCATGGTCATTTAACCAACTTTTGGTGCTTTTGGCAGTGTGGGCAGGTGCCAAATCCTGCTGGAAAATGAAATCAGCATCTTCAAAAAGCTGGTCAGCAGAAGGAAGCATGAAGTGCTCCAAAATTTCTTGGTAAACGGGTGCAGTGACTTTGGTTTTCAAAAAACACAATGGACCAACACCAGCAGATGACATTGCACCCCAAATCATCACAGACTGTGGAAACTGAACACTGGACTTCAAGCAACTTGGGCTATGAGCTTCTCCACCCTTCCTCCAGACTCTAGGACCTTGGTTTCCAAATGAAATACAAAACTTGCTCTCATCTGAAAAGAGGACTTTGGACCACTGGGCAACAGTCCAGTTCTTCTTCTCCTTAGCCCAGGTAAGACGCCTCTGACGTTGTCTGTGGTTCAGCAGTGGCTTAACAAGAGGAATACGACAACTGTAGCCAAATTCCTTGACACGTCTGTGTGTGGTGGCTCTTGATGCCTTGACCCCAGCCTCAGTCCATTCCTTGTGAAGTTCACTCAAATTCTTGAATCGATTTTGCTTGATAATCCTCATAAGGCTGCGGTTCTCTCGGTTGGTTGTGCATCTTTTTCTTCCACACTTTTTCCTTCCACTCAACTTTCTGTTAACATGCTTGGATACAGCACTCTGTGAACAGCCAGCTAATTTGGCAATGAATGTTTGTGGCTTACCTAGTGAACCAAACTGAGACCATTTTGAAGGCTCAGGAAACTTTTGCAGGTGTTTTGAGTTGATTAGCTGATTGGCATGTCACCATATTCTAATTTGTTGAGATAGTGAATTGGTGGGTTTTTGTTAAATGTGAGCCAAAATCATCACAATTAAAAGAACCAAAGACTTAAACTACTTCAGTCTGTGTGCATTGAATTTATTTAAAACACAAGTTTCACAATTTGAGTTGAATTACTGAAATAAATAAACTTTTCCATGACATTCTAATTTATTGAGATGCACCTGTATGGTTGATGCTCCCTGGTGTTTGCAGTGCATTGTGGGATGTTTTAGGAAGCGAAGGTTTCAGTGCACTGGAAGGATTTTGTGATTGAGACAGCCCTTAAAATGGCCGACTCCCTGATCAGTGCCCTGACTGAACTAGGGAGCTGGTTGAGACATACCCTACATCATACCCTTTCCTCCACTTCTGTATTTTTTTCCCCCTCTTCCCATTTGGCCACAGAAGCATCAGGGCTAGTACATTATGTTTTTTTTTTCCATACAGGCAGAAAATCCAAACCAGGGAAGGCCAACTCGAAGCTAACAGGTAGCAATGAGTAGTGTAGTGTTCTACAAAATTAATTATGAACCTATAAAAATTATGCTCAGCCACAAAAGAGATGAGGGGGGGCTATAATGCATTTAATGGTTTAAAATGCCTCAAAATGTCTCACATAGTTCATACATTATATACTGCATAGAGCATGAACTAATCTACTGTATATGTCACACTGTATAAGAGCTCACAATGGCATTACACTGCAGTTAGAAGAAACATTTTAAAGAGATTTGATCTATGACTGGGCTAAGCTGGTATAAGAAAAGAAAATCAAGAGCAACAGTTTTTCAAGTGACAGAGAATGTCAATGCAGGATGTGATCAGAATATCAGCAAAAAATTCCAGGGTGTTCTCCTGCCTCATGCCTGGAGTTCCTGACCAGGAAATACAAAAATAATTACAAAAAATGAGTGAGTTTTGGAAAATGTGATTGGGATAGATCAGGGATTCTACAGTACGGAGATTGGGGTTGATATCAGACAAGAACTGTGACATAAAATCTGTGAAAGAAATGCTCATTCTGTTTTACTCTTTGACTTAATTGTCACTTAAATGTTAATTGTCACTGCTAATATATTTGTATAATAGTGCAACTAACCAATTATGTGAAGATAGGCACTGTTTATTTAAGTAGCAAAATAAATAGCCATTATTTTATACTGAAGTAAATCAACTGAAAAAAAAAAAATGCCTGTACACGAATAAATACAGTAGGCTTACACATGAACAGTTCATCATGCACATTTATCTGACATTAACTGCTTTTTTTCTACACACAGTATTTTGCATTCAAAAGAAATAGGTGGGGTATACAATCTAAATACAATATCAATCTAATACAAAAAAAAAATACAATCAAAGGTGCTGAATGAAAGCAGTTATATGTGAGACAAAGCACAGTAAATTGTATGTTCACAATGTTAAAAAAAGAGAAAAGAAACTATACAATCTAGTAGAGTCAGTATTGTGAGATATGGATCTGTGATGTGATGTAGCACAGTCATATACCTTCTAATTTTCTTTCAAATGATACACTATATTCTTAGCAAAAACTGAAACTAATTTTACACTCAGGTGCCTTTATACTTATAAGTGCACCTCTGTACAGTGCTGTGAAAAAGTATTTGCTGAATTCTTCTGTTTTTGTGCACACCTCATACCAAATAGTATTGCCCCCTTAAACTTAAAATCTGGTTGTGCCACCTTTAGTAGTAATAACTGCAACCAAACGCTTCAGATAACTGGAGATCAGTCTTTCACACCACTGTGGTGGAATTTGGGCCACCACATCTGCTTTAGTTCAGAGCTGCTTTAGTTCAGCCACACTGGAGGCTTTTCAAGCATGAACTGCCCATTTTAGGTCCTGCCACAGCATCTAAGTTGGTTCAAGTTAGGACTTTGACTAGGCCACTCCAAAACTTTAATTTTGCTTTTTTTTTTTTTTTAACCATTCAGAGGTGGACTTACTCCTATGCTTTGGATCATTGTCTTGCTGCAGAATCCAGCTGCGCTTGAGTTTCAACTTACAGACTGAAGACCAGACATTCTCCTTTAGGATTTTCTGCTAGAGAACAGAATTCATGTTTCCCTCAATTATTGCAAGTTGCCCAGGCCCTGAAGCAGCAAAGCATCCTCACACCATCACACTGCCACCACCATGCTTGACAGTAGTTATGATGTTCTTTTTGTGGAATTCAGTGTTTGGTTTATGCCAGATGTAACAGGACCCATGTCTTCCGAACAGTTCCACTTTTGACTCATCAATCCACAAAACATTCTCCCAAAAGGTTTGAGGATCATCCAGGTGTGTTTTGGCAAAATGCTGATGTTTTCACCTGGCCACTCTTCTATGGATGCCATTTTTGCCCAGTGTCTTTCTGATAGTGGAGTCATGAACAGTGATGCCTGGTTGCGTCTAGTCCAGCTGAACCCCATTATGAATGCAGTTTCATAGATTGGGGAATTAGTAACTACCAGGGCAAATACATTTTCACACAGTCCCAGTTGGTATTGGAAACTTTTTTGCTCCAATAAATAACATTACAATTTAAAAACTGTATTCTGTGTTTACTCAGGTTACGTTATATTTTGTTTTAATTTCTGAAACTATTTAGTATGACATACACAAAAACAGAAGAAATCAGGATGGGTGCAAATATTTTTTCACAGCACTGTACCTCATAGATCACAAGAATTAACCATTGAAAACATATACATCCCAATCTTAACTGTTACAGACAGTGAATTACAATACAGCCTTTATTCATAACAGAACACATTTGTGTTGCAACGCATTTTTCCATGTGACAACAAAGGTACTTTGATTAGCTATGTACATACATAGCTACTGAAGTAATCTTTGCAGCAACAAAGAGAATATTCATGATGTCGTAGAACAATAAGCAACATTATCATTAATAATACACAGAAAATAAATAGATAATACACATAGATAAAATATGTGGAAAACCCAAGTGGACAGTGCAAAAAAACTAATGTGCTCATAAAAAGACTGAGAACAGTGCAACAGTACAAAATATAACAGTAGATGAACAATGTCACTACTGAATAGCAGTGATGAGTTTGACCCCAAACATGGCCTCCCACTGGTCCTTGATCCAGTTCACTAAACCTTGGATCTCCTTCACAGCCTCAGCCCTTAAAGGCCATGTTTTCTCTTCTTTGGCCAGCTGCCACACACACACACACACACACACACACACACACACACACACACACACACACACAGTAATGTGAGGTGAGCAAGTAAAGAATGGATAAATGTTATTCATTATCTTGTTAGACATATTTGTATGACAGAGTGGGAGGGGAAGGGCAGCACACTAGTATTCTGAATCTTTAAACATCTCAATCGGTATATATATTGTGCAGTGAGGTTAGGAAATACATATTAAAATACATACACACCTCATCATAAAGCTGAATGTCCACATGGCATGGATCAGATGAGAATAGAAGGATAGAGCTGACACAGCTGATGGGCTGCATTTCGAGAACAGTGACCTGCCCGCTGGTAGTTTGTGCCTCCTCATTGTCTGTGAGACTGAAGCAGCTCTTACTCCATTGGTGATCTTCATCAAGGAGGCAAAGTGTTTCTTGAGTGGCCAGAACAGTCACTGAGGTCAAAGAGTCACCTGGGTGAAAGAAATACAAAAGAAGACTTTAACAATCTAACACAGAATTCTTTATAAATGAGTACATTATAAAATAGTGGTTACATCAAGTCCTCCATTATAAGTAACACACAGTACATAGCCATTCTAAAACAGTCAACAGATGCAACCATTCCTTACTATGTCAGCACTGGTGATATGTAATATTCAGTCCCTGCTAAAAGCACAGTGGATATAAAAGTCTAAACACCCCTGTCAAAACTGCAGGTTTTTATGATGTGAAAAAATGCAACCAAGATAAATCATGCCAGATCGTTTTCTACCTTTCATGTAATATAGCAACCAACAAAATTTAAGTGAAAAACAAATAGAAATGTTGTAAGGAAAAAGAAAAAAATGACAATAACCTGGTTGCACACCCCTTAACTAATACTTTGTTAAAGCACCTTTTATAACACCGCATTCGGTGTTTTTGGGAAAGAGTCTACCAATATTATCTTGATTTGACAATTTTACTCCACTTTTCCTTGCAAAAATGCTCCAGATCCATCAAACATTGAGGGGTTCTCTTGTGCACAGCCCTCTTCAAGTCATTCCACATGTTTTCAATAGGACGTAGACCTGGGCTCTGACTGGGCCATTCCAAAACTACATCTATTGGAGTCACTGCTTTGTTGAAATGGTGTTGTACTTTGGGTCATTATCTGCAGGTGAAATTTTTCTTCATCTTCATCCGTCTTACACAGGGCTGCACGTTTGCCAAAATAGATTGGTATTTGGAACTATTCATGATTCCTTAAAAAGCCTCAGCTGCCACTAACATGTTTCACTGTGGGCATGGTGCTCTTTGGATGATAAGCTGTCTTGTTTTTGAACATATATTTTAGATTTATGACCAAATCTCTTCAGACCACAACTGACTTTACAAAATATTGGGATATTTCATCATCCACTACAGGAATAGCAGGAGTCCGATCAGTTAGGAAAAATAGAGCATGACCAGTCTGATCAACCTGAAGGACTGTGCGGAGTTTGGCGGAAGTAGCTTGAAAGCTCAAGAAGTTAAATTAGTCAGAATTATTTTTATGCAGATCAGTGGAAATTTTGGCCATTTTGAGCTTCCATAACGGGAATTCCATCCATCACTTAGAAAAGTCATAGCAACAGGCTGAAGGTCTATGCTGAGCTTGGTGCATGTAGCTTGAAAGCTCTGGGAGGAGTAGCAATTTAATTTTTGGGGTCTCAGAAGAATAATAATAAATATAGCTGCAAACAGCAGATAAGGGGCCAGGCACAAAAGAGGCTAAATGAGGAGCTAAACAAGCATGGCAGGGAGCATCAAGGCCAACTGTAAAAAAAAAAAAAAAAATAGCAATTTTAGACATTTGTATATGATTTTAGCCAAAATGGTTGAAAAGTCATAAATACAATCAATTGTTATATGATTTAATTGCTTATCATGTTTGACCAATAGGTAATTCTGTCACCAAATTGATGTGGTGTGGTCAGGGTGGGGTGTCAATGTCACACACAAAGTTTGGTGTGAATATGCCAGTGTTGCAGGGATACAGCCTCAGATTCAGTTTGGCAGCATATTTGTTGATGAGTTAAATAATAATTATTTGGTCTATTAAAAAGCTATTGATAACTTTTTGCTGGCATGGTCTGAAGATGATCTGAATCGAATTTGTTGAAAATCAGGACAATGATCTAGGAGGATTTTAAAAAAGTACATTTTTAATGAAATTCAAAATGGCGGACAGAAAATTCAACCGACTATGGCATAATTGGTTTAATTGTTCATTATAAATGTTCGGCATGACTCACGGAATCTATCAAGATCACTTTCATTACAATAGGAAAAATTATTCAAAAGCTATTAGCATTTTTTGAAATTTCATTATACTTTTTTACCACAAAGTGGCGTTGTCTCGAAACGTCTTGAGTACCATCAGGGGATGGTGCTGATGACACATACTGTTTTGTAACGTATGCATTCGTAATGCATTCGTAAAATATAGCATTTTACTACAAAATTCTAAATGGCGACACTCAAAATGGCCAACATGGGAAAACTGGGTACCGTTTGACTGGGTGCCGAAACTGAGGAGTTAGAAAAAGTAGGTTTTTCAGAAAATCCAAAATGGCGGAAATGAGTCAAGGAATCGGAGACAAAAAGAATCTTGTTTCTAGCCCTTACGGGTCAAAAGTTATTAGCATAAATGTAATGCAACTTTGAGCTCTTGGTGGTGCAAGAGAGTTTGAGATAGAGACTCCAAAATTGCTCTGGTTAATGTTGAGACTGTCCTATCCGTGTGCCAAATTTCATAACTTTCCCGCAAGCAGTTCTATGGGCAGCCATAGACTCAAGACCAGAAGAAGAAGAAGAAGCAGAAGAAATATAGCTGCAAGCAGCAATTATGGGGCCAAGCACTACAGAGGCAAAGTAAGGAGATAAGCAAGCATAATTTTAGCATGGTCATTTATTTATTGAGGAGAATGATTCAATATTAGATATCTGTGAGTGGCAAAAGTATGTGAACCTTTGCTATCAGTATTTTGTGCGACACCCTTCTGTAGCAATAACTACAACTAAAACATTTCCAGTAAATGTTGATCTGTCCAGCACATTGGCTTGGAAGAATTTTAGCCCATTCCTCAGTACAGAACAGCTTTAACTCTGGGATGTTAGTGGGTTTCCTTACATGAATTGCTTGCTTCAGGTCCTTCTGCAGCATTTCTATTGGAATAAGGCCAGGGCACTGATTTGGCCATTCCAAAATATTAACTTTATTCTTCTTTAGAATGATTTGAGTGTTTAGGGTCGTTGTCTTGCTACATGACCCACTTTCTCTTGAGATTCAGTTCATGGACAGATGTCCTGTCATTTTCCTTGAGAATTCGCTAGTATAATTCAGAATTCATTGTTCCATCAATGATAGCAAGCCATCCTGGTCCAGATGCAGAAAAACAGGACCAAACCATGGTACTACCACCACCATGTTTCACAGATGGGATAAGGTACTTATGCTGGAATGCAGTGTTTTCCTTTCTCCAAACACAATGCTTCTCATTTAAACCAAATTCTAACCAAGTTCTATTTTGGTCTCATCTGTTCACAAAACATTTTTCCAATAGAATTCTGGCTTGTCCATGTGATCTTTAGCAAACTAAAGAAGGGCAGCAATGTTCCTTTTGGAGAGCAGTGGCTTTCGCGTTGTAACCCTGCCATGCACACCATTGTTGGTCCGTGTTCTCCTGATGGTGGTCTCATGAACATTAGCCAATGTGAGAGAGGCCTTTAGTTGCTTAGAAGTTACCCTGGGTTCCTTTTTGACCTCAGCGACTATTACATGTCTTGCTCTTGGAGTGATCTTTGTTGGTCGACCACTCCTGGGGAGGGCAACAATGGTCTTGAATTTCCTCCATTTGTACACAATCTGTCTGACTGTGGATTGGTGGAGTCCAAACTCTTTAGAGATGGTTTTGTAACCTTTTCCAGTCTGATGAGAGTCAACAGCTCTTTTTCTGAGGTCCTCAAAAATCTCCTTTTTTCATACCATGATACACTTCCACAAACACGTGTTGTGAAGATCAGACTTTGATAGATCCCTGTTCTTTAAATAAAACAGGGCGCTCACTCACACCTGATTGATTCCCATTGATTATAAACACCCGAGTGTAATTTGTCCTTCAATTAACTGCTAATCCTAGAGGTTCATATATTTTTACCACTCATAGATATGTAATATTGGATCATTTCCTCATTAAATAAATGACCAAGTATAATAATTTTGTCTCATTTGTCTCATCATTACTGCTGATGAGTGGATTGAATCTTGTGGTATGGCCTCTATATTTTTGCTCTCAAAGTCTTTGACTAAGTGGTGGACTATGATGCCTTCACCCCTGCCCTGTGGAGGTTGTTGGTGATGTCACTGACTGTTGTTTTTGGGTTTTTCTTCACAGCTCTCACAATGTATCGGTCATTAACTGTTGTTGTATTCCTTGGCCTGTTCGATGTCTGGTTGTTGGTACACCAGTGGTTTCATTCGTGTTCAGGGCATTTCAAAGTTGTATTGGCTATGCCCAATGCTTATGCAGTGGTTCTAATATATTTTCCTTCATTTCTCAGCTTCAAAATGGCTTGCTTTTCTCCCATAAACAGCTCTCTAGTCTTCATATTGGTTTATCCTTTTTAACAATAAATGCAGTCTTCATGTGAAACCCAGGGCTAGAGTAGACATTCAGAGCTATTAATTGTTTAAAGAATTAATCTACTAGGGCATACTTCGGCAATGAGAAACACCTGACAGTCACATATTCCAATATTTTTGATCACTTGAAAATGGGTGGGTTCAAACAAAAGGTGAAATTTTCCAAGTTGTTTACCACATCCTGATATAAATATCTGTAAATGCAAGCTGAAATTTTGATCTATCATCTCATATTCATATTTTGATCACAAACCCAAGTGTCTTCAGTGGATAGAAAAGAAATAAAGGAATTCTGCCATGCCATTACAGTATTTTTAAATGTGAGTGTAGGTCATTTAAAGGTGTAATTAAGTTTAATTACAGTGGAGGGTAGCTTGCTCTCAACAGCCAAAGACCCACTCCCTGTTCTCATAATTTTGGGAGAAGGGCAGAGGTCAGTGGGGTATTGGAACTTTTGAAAGAGTTACCTGCTTCCAGAGAGAGTGATCGGTCAGAAAGAGACAAATCACCCTTGGAGTCACTAATTCCGTGCTGTCTGGTCATGTAATAGTGTACTGGTTGCCTCAGTAGTTGAGTATAAAAGTTATAATAAAATGGTAATAAAACAAAGCTCTAGCCCTTACATTAAAGAAAAATATGTCTATTAATTATACAAAATGGGTATTATTTATGTAGAAAGAAATTAATAATACTTAAGTAAACTTATTTTGGAGGGAGACAATTTGATGTTGGAAAAAGAAAAAAAAATCCTAGTAGAGAATAACTGAAAAAAGTAGCCTCCAAGAGCATTAATCCTGAATTTTTGGCCTTTATAATAAATGAATTCTATGCAAAGTTGCCAAAAAACAAACAAACAAACAAACAAAGAAAAAACTTTCAACCTCTATTAACCTGCTCAGTGCATGCTGCAATTACCATAGACTAAATTCTAACACACTGTCTATCTAGAGTCATAAACACTCACCTAGCTTGAGGAAGGCCAGCAGGTAAAAGAATGGAGGATGGTTGTCTTCTTCATTGCCTGTCTTACTGCCTTCACAAACCAGGGGCCTTCAGACACACAGAACAAGATTAGAAAAACATATAAATGTGAGGCATCTTTGAAGAAGCATGAAAACTTGAGTCACCTAAATATATAGAAATTAATCCATGAAGGAACAAATGGGGAAGAAACACAAGTATGGGCAACAATCTAAATGGCTGCATTATACAAAATCATTAATAAGTAAAGGATATGACTGTACACAGGTAAAATAAACTCTGGTTTTATATAGCCTTAATATAATTAATTACAGAAACTGCAGCACCATAATTGTTGTAAAACAGGGCAGATATCTGAGATGATTAAATTAATTGAGAAAGTTTACCGTCATGTAGCATCTAACAGATGAAGTACATAGCATAAGACTCAACCAATTTCAAAATGCTAAATCTGAGAAGTGTTTTGATTTAAAGAAACAAAAATTGGTGGTGGAAATAAGGGATTTCTTTTACATACCACAGATGGTGTTTGGGATTCAGTCTTGTGGTTGAGATGGTCTTAAGCTTGCTGTCAGACCTTGGGGCAAATTCCCTTGCTATTTCTTTTATGGGAAGAAAGAGTATTATCGATAACCTCCTCAATAATTTTTATTACCATCTATATATCTATTATTACATAATTTAGCTCTGCGAGTTAAATGTCTGCCTTATATTACATTTTGTTGACATTTGGGGAAAAGACTATTTTCTTCAGTAGGTATCTAGATATTTTTTTCTCATTTTAGTTTTCTGCCATGCAATAAGAGACTCAAAACTGCAACAAAATAAAGTAATCCTGTATTGGTAAATTGTATTATTTAATAAGCATTATACAACAGTGCTGTTGAATTCTTGATTCTGATTGGTCAAAAGTTGCTTAATAATATATTAATGTTCTCATAGAGATGGTACCATTTCTATAGTAATAATTTACACAGGTTTGTTAGCAGATGAGCTGAATCAAATGATTTGATCAACTAAAGTAATTGGTGATATGTTGAAATTTTCGTTTATTTAACATTTATGGTAGAAGGTTCCAGTGTCGGCGCTTTGTAATGGTCAGAGGCAAAGCTGTAACTTCAGGTTTTCTGACACAGGAAAGTGCTCAGGATGGAGGGCTTTGCAGTTTCTCAGTAGAATGACAAGCTGCACCCCTTTGTATATCAAGACCTTGTCTTTATGAAAAAGCTTGTGTAGTTCGCTGAATCTCAGGGCTATGTCACCAGGGCCATAATAGACCACCCTTGGTGAACATATCTGAGGTGAGAGGTCAGACAAAGAGAGATCCAAATGAACCCAATGACAAGAAAAGTACTCATCAGTCCCAGACTGAGGGCCTTGAGAGTTTGCTTTCATTAGATTTCAAGTCTCAGGAAGGAAAACTCTGACTGTTTTTCCTATATATGCACCAAATAGCTGTTTGAAGTATTCAGTCTTCTTAGAGAAGGTAGTTGTTTGAGAGCAGTTGTTTGAGAGAATACCTTTTACTGATTCTTGGGGACTTCAATGCTCATGTTGGGAATTATGGCAATACTTTGAGGGATGTGATTGGGAAAAATACCCACCCCAATCTAAAGCCGAATGGTGAAATGCTATTAGGCTTCTGTGTAAGCCACGAGGTTGCTCTTATAGTGTACTTATTATCAGACCACCTTGGGCCAAAGGTCAGTGATTGATTTTGTGATTGTATCATCAGGCCTTATGTTTTGGACACTTGTATAAAAAGAGGAACAAAGGTGTCAACTGTTCACCACTTGTTTATGAGTTGGATTTGTGCTTGGGAGTGTCTGGCAGACGCTTCAGTGAGAGATTAATTTAACTCACACCTCAGAAAGGAATTCCACCAAGTGAGTACCATGATCAATTGAAGAGGATGCTACAAGAAGCTGTGGGCAGAAGCCTTAAAAGTTCTGGAAAACTAGTTTTCTGGCTGTTTATATACATTCCCATACCATTCTAACACACTCTATGCAATATGTGACAATATGACAATGATGTTTATCCATTCATCCAGGACAGTACAAAAGGTTAGGGAAAGCTCTCTCATGTTTAATAAAATATCAGTTTTGATGATTTCCTATTAGACAATATTTTATCCAGGCTTACCTGGAGGATAAGGCTTTCTGAACGATGACAAGGCTGACTAAAGAATTGTAGGTTCATAGGAGTTAGCCAAAGTACAGAAAGTACAAGTGATCTACCTAATGGATGAACCAAGGATGAAATGTAAAACACTGAAGCCAGATGTGATGTTTCAATAGACTGTGTTCAACAGCTGTTGTCTTGCTTGCCAAATCATAAAAAGATTAGCCACCCTCTCCAAGAGAGTAGAAGATATGTCATTCTGAACATGGTAATTGGGTAATATTTGCCAGTCTCATCCAGACATTCCACTTCAGACATAAACCTCAGAGATTTATTGTATGAAAAATATACCCTAACTATAGTTTTGTGTACTTTTGATATGTTTCACATAGAGTAAATGACTTTCACTTCAGTGAGGCGTGAAATAGTTTAGTTTGCTAATGGGATGATGGGATGGTATGAGAGTCATAAAAGTCAGGATTACCATTTAGTTTGGTATAGTCATGACCCTAAACAACATACACAGAACAATAAAAGAATGGGGCATAAACAGCCTCTCCCTTTTACAGAGTCAGACCATTTTACAGTGCTGAATAATAATAATAATAATAATAATAATAATAATAATAATAATACAGTTGCTGTATTATGTGTAATGCTCTAGTGTGCTTAGCACTGTTTGAGATATCAAGCATTAATTGATGTTTTGTGAAAGAAATGCCTCTGAAATTATATTTTTTCAAGACAACCTTTGTTGTTTATTGCCTACAATTTGTTTTTAAATAAATGTCCTTCCAAACCCCCATTTTTGACCCCAGACATTTACTAACAATAAGGGTGTGGCTTGAGCCATCAGTGCATACCAATAAGCAGTCCATTGGTGTCTGGCTTCCTTCTTTGACACTTGTGTATGTCAACAATGGCAATGGCATTGAATGTCAGAATAAACAAGGATCACTTAATCCTGCAGCATTTATTCCAGTGTACAGCACTACCAAAAACAATACTAAGTATAGGCTTAATTGTTCCAGCTGGTAAAAGTGAACCCATTGGTATTTATTGATCTAACACTGCTGGACAAAATCCAAGTTGGTATGGTTAAATCATTCAAATCATTAGTTAAATCACTGAAGTTCTAGTTCTGATCCTGAATCTAAATAACAACAACAAAGATTCAACTCTTAGTCCTGATCTTAGATCTGCATTGAGGTAAATACTCTCCTTTTCATACATTTTTAGTAACTTTTTTTTCCTGGTAAGGGTCACAGAGGATCTAGAGCCTATTTCAGTGAAAGTGGGCATGAGGAGGGAGAATTCTTCCCAGATGGGATGCCATTCCATTGCAGGGCACCATGCAAACACACATTCAAAAACTCATTCATACCTAGAGGCAATTTAGAGTTGCCAATCTGCCTACCTGCATGTTTCTGGACCTGAGAAAACTGTAGAACCCAGAGAACACCCATGCAGACATGGGGAGAACATGCAAGACTCCGGACAGAGAGTAGCCAGGTCTAACCAGAGACCCTTGAGCTGGGAGGTGGCAATGCTACCCAATGCTCCACCATGCCACCAATTACATATAATCAACAAATGTGTGTTCCCATTAAATACCTGTTAAAAATGGTGTAAACAATACAACATTTTGAGTCTAAGTAAACCATTAACTTCATAACTAAGCTAAAAACCTTTTTATCCCACTTAACATCCTATATCCTCTATTTAATTTACTTAAATTGATACATTAAAATATCTAATGACTTAAAGCAATGAATATGACTACTGTGTAACATTTTATTTAAGGCATCTAAAATTTCCTTTTAGAATGTTCATTGCACATTTATTAAAACAATTAGAATTCAATTAAAGAATAACACTGAAGTGAAATTATTATTATTATTATTTTTTAAAAGGACAAGAGACCATGTAAGGATTGGAATTCACATTTAGGCTTCACCATCATATGAGCTCTGCATTTGCAAGAATGTGCATGGAGATGGATATGTATATGAGAAGGAGGGCACCTGCCTGTCAGTCGGTTGAAGAAATGTTTGCACCGAGCACTGTCACGAACCAAAAGTGTGTACGCAGCAGCGCTCACATCAAACTCCATGTGGATGCTTTGTGAACCGAGACCTACCTCCAGGTAGCTGAGCTCACACAGCCGATGGCTGCCCCTCTTCTGCAGCCATTCTGAGGGATGCCCTCTTCAGATACAGAGGAAAACAAGAGTAGTGGGAAGAGTAGTAAACAAAATGTAAATAAAACTTTAGGCTATATAAAACAATGATCCTTAGCGACCCAATTTGGGAAAAACACTTCACTTGGCCTGGAGATATCTCATTACCCGATCAGTAAACTGCTTTCTGTGAATTTAAAGGTCATAAATTACAGAATAGCTGTTTTTGTTGATTATGCCATGTGGCTTTTAGTGTCAACAGAGCAGATTTACTGGAACAAAAAGTTTGGATAATTCGTGTGTTCTGATTGCCTTTTGAGGTTAATGTATGAGTCATTACAGTGTTCTCCATGAACTTCATATACAGTATTTCATTATGTAACCAAGTAGCTTACCTTGACTGAGAGATCATTTCTAGGATGTAGATGCGCTGACTGGATACAACCATGAGAGATGGGAATTCTACTGGATCTCCAAATTTCACAACAGACATCTGAAATGAAGGGAACCATGAAAATGAACAAGCCTGTACATTTATATACAGAGGTGTGTAGTAATGTGCTACATTTACTTTGTTACATTTACCTGAGTCACTTTTAGAAAAAAAAAAACAACAACTTTTAAGAGTAGGTTTAACTGGCCATACTTATACTCTTACTCAAGTTAATTTTTAAGAAATGTACTTTTACTTTGCTACATTCTGTGGCATTCCTCTGTTACTGTTAAATATTAATGAATATATGTAGTTTTAATAATTCGTCTATATCACGTATAATGAGGTCGCGAGTCTTGAAATATGGTGCAGTGGTCTGAATGCAGACACAACAACCGCTCACATTTTATTAGTGGCTCAGACCTTAAGAGGGGGAAGAAGCGAGTGTGTCGAGGGATGCAGGACACACACACGCACGCACACACACACACACACATACACAAACATACTAACACACGCACGAACACTCACTCTCTCACTAGACACACTTTCTCTGCTGTTCTGTTCCATAGTCTGTTCATTTGTTCTCTGTTGTCCTGTTTAAATGCAGATGCTGACAAGTTTGTGTTGTTAACATGTTGTGAAAATAAAGACAGTCAACTGTTGGAAAAATGTTTGTTTTTTTGGTTTGGGTGAAATTTTGTGTGGAAAATGACAGGTTCTGTTTTATTGTATCCATCACAGGACTGGGATATGCTGCTTCATGTTGAACCCAGGTTTTATATCATATAAACAGAACAGACAGACTTTCAATGAGAGGTGTGACTTACAGTTCCCCATGTAGTCTGAGATTCAGGATTTTCCCTACATTTTAATCAGATCCCAAGTAATTAGTTACTTGCTACTTGAGTAGTCTTCTCATTGGATACTTTATTACTCTTACTCAAGTAATTATTAACATTACTACTTTTACTGTTACTTGAGTAATTATTAGACTAGCTTTACGAGTCTACCCACCTCTGTTTATATACATTTAATGTATTCAGTGTTTAAAGCATTTTATAACAGTGGGCTACAATAACTTCTAAACAACTAAAGGCCTCTCTCACATTGGCTAATGGTAATGTTCATCCATTACCATCAGGAGAACACTGAAAAACAATGTTGTGCATGGCAAGTTGTAAGGAGAAAGTCACTGCTCTCCAAAAAGAACATTGCTGCCCCTCTGCATTTGCTAAAGGTTACATTTATATAGCGCTTTTCTAGATACTCAAAGTGCTTTACATAGTATAGGGGGAAATCTCCTCAAACACCACCAGTGTGTAGCATCCACCTGGATGATGCGACAGCAGCCATAGTGCACCAGAATGCCCACTACACACCAGCTATTGGTGGAGCAGAGAAGAGAGTGATGTAGCCAATTCAGGGAATGGAGATTATTAGGGGGCCATGGTTGATAAGGGTCAGTGGGGGAATTTTGCCAGGACACCGGGGTTATACCCCTATTCTTTATGAGAAGTATCCTGGGATTTTTTTTTAATGACCACAGAGAGTCAGGACCTTGGTTTAATGTCTCATCTGAAAGACGGTGCTCTTTTCACATTATAGTGTCCCCGTCACTATACTGGGGCATTAGGACCCACACAGACTACAGGGAGAACACCACCTGCTGGCCACCCTAATACCACTTCCAGCAGCAATCTTAGTTTTCCCCAGGAGATCTCCCATCCAGGTACTGGCCAGGCTCAACCCTGCTTAGCCTAAGACCAAAATAGAACTTTTTAGTTTAAATGAGAAGCATTCTTTGGAGAAAGAAAAACACTGCATCTAGCATCTTATCCCATCTGCGAAACATGGTGGTAGTAGTACCATAGTTTGGGCCTGTTTGCTGCATCTGAGCCAGGACAGCTTGCCATCATTGATGGAACAATGAATTCTGAAGTATACCAGCAAATTCTAAAGGAAAATGTCAGGACAGCTGTCCCTGAACTGAATATCAAGAGACAGTGGGTCATGCAGCAAGTCAACAATCCTAAGCACACAAGTCATTCTACCAAGTCGTTCTACCAACAAATGGTTAAAGAAGTTAAGTCCTGACCTTAATCCAATAGAAATGTTGTGGAAGGACCAGAAGCAAGCAGTTCATGTGAGAAAAATCAACATCCCTGAGTTGAAGCTGTTCTGTACTGAGGAATGAGCTAAAATTCCTCCAAGCCAATGCGCAGGACTGATCAACAGTTAACTAAAACAATTAGATGCAGTTATTGCTGCACAAGGGGGTCACACCAGATACTAAAAGCAAACGTTCACATACTTTTGCCACTCACAGATATTGGATAATTTTCCTCAATAAATAAATGACCAAGTATAATATTTTTGTCTCATTTGTTTAATTGGGTTCTCGGTGTCTACTTTTAGGACTTGAGGTTTTAGGTCATATTTATGCAGAAATACAGAAATTCTAAAGGGTTCACAAACTTTCAAGTGCCACTGTACATGAAAGGTGTGCCTAAAACCATGGTTAATGAATAAAAGCTCACTTTCCTATTATAGAGTTTATTATCGGTTGCATTATTGTACTGGATGTCTGGTTATATAGAAGTAAAAATTTACTAACCACTAAACCTCAGAGCTCAATAAATTCTCCTCATACTCATTTTCATGTAATATATATTTTTAATGTTTTATATTGCTGTTGAATGCTCGATTCTAATCAGCAAGTGCTGATGTGTGCTGATTAGTGCTGAATACACTAATTTTAATACATCATTTCTGTAGTAACAACTGGATAGATTTTAAAAATGACTGTTTTAAAGCGAATTATATGCATATAAGATGCAATACTGTCAGTGATACAAAAGGAGGAAGATGTGTGCATATGTAAAGGACAAAAAATCATCTCACTTTCAGGAAGCAAATAATCTCTTCTTCTCCCTCGAAAACTTCCACATCCAAAAAGAGCTTCAACCGGTGGTCGACAGTTTCAAAATCTTCAGACAGCATATCTAAGAGAGAAGAAACACACCAAAATCTGCGTGAAAAACAATGGGCATTAAATGGCAAACTACTACATATTTGAATACATATTCAACCACTACACATATTTAACAAATATATTGCACATAAAACCATTTTAATGACATCTACTTAACAGTAAAAAAAAAGAATATAGACTACACATTGTACATTGAACACTGAACCAAATATCACAAAAGAGTTTGTTTTGGTGTACTGTTAAAATGCACTCTTTCCTTATAATTTTAAATGTTTACACAGTACCCAGGGATTTCAAAGATGGTGTGCAATTTCCATTTCTCTAAACAATAACAGCACATTTTTACCAACCATCTGCCTGCAAAACTTAAACATCTTTTAAAAGTCTATTGTTTAATAGATGGAAATTAAACCTAACTACTCACTATGACTGACTTCACATTAATGCAAAAGTAATTCAGTTTCTTGGTAATGCTAAGACACCCTTGAATGGCAGCCAGACAGTCTGCAATTTTTTTTTTAAGACTGCCCATCGCATTTTTTTTCTGGATTCTTGATTGCCACAGCATTCTAACTTAAATAGTGAGTGTTAACCAGAGATAATCAATGTGTGTTTTTTTTTTTAAATGAGGGTAGCATTTTCATTTTGGGGGTTATATTTAATGTTAGTCTCTGTTCTAACTACCCCAAATATCTATTTACTCTACACCCACCATTACCATATCCTTGTGTGTGTTGAGGCGATTGGTGGTTCAGAAGCCATTGAGAGCCACTACAGCTTTGAGCAAGCCCATCCTCTGACCCTTCCTTGTCACTGAGCACTTGGCTGTCAGATGAGTGTAAGCTAATCACATGGTTGGGGCAGTCCTCAATCTGACTGGATACACTGTTAAATAGGCTGCACTGGGCAGTGAGGAAGGTATCTGTGGTCCCTTCATGCAGTGTAGAGGACTTTCTTACATGGATGGGGCTGCGAAGAGATTCACCCTGGATCAAGGGCTGAAAATGAAGGATATAAGTTATAAGAGGTCATAAGTGTGGTTATGATACAATGAATATTCTGTCACATGACCTTGATTTTTATTTGGACTCATCTATGCACATACGTTTTACATCAGAAAAATGTATAATTGCACGAAGAAGTTCTGGGCATAAGACTATAAATATTGTTTTGATGCTTATAATTGAGGTAAGGATAATACATATTCAGTATTATAAAATACTAACCCCATTTCCAGAAAAGTTGGGATTTTTTCTGAAATGCAGTAAAAACAAAAATATGTGATTTGTCAAGTCTCTTGAAACTTTAATTAACTGACAAAAGTACAAAGAAAAGATATTCAATGTTTTCACTGATCAACTTAAGTTGGGACAGAGACAAAATAAGACTGAAAAGTTCATAGAATATTCAAGTAACACCATTTTGGAGGATCAGGTTAATTAATAACAGGGGAGGGTATCAGGATTGGGCATAAAATGAGCATCCACCAATAGCTCAGTCTTTGCAAGCAAGGATGGTTCGTGGCATTGCCTGAGAAATCGTCATGCTACTGTGATAAATATAACCAAATGGGCTCGGGAGTACTTTAGAAAACCGTTGTCATTTAACACTGTCTGCCACTGCATCCAGAAATGCAACCTGAAATTCTATTAAGCAAGGAGGAAGCCACCCATCAACTCTATGCAGAAACACCGCTGAGTTCTCAGGGCCCAAGCTCATCTCAGATGGACTGAAAGTCAGTGGAAATGTGTGCTGTGGTCAGGGGAGTTCACGTTTCAGCTTGTTTTTGGGAAAAACGGACATCGAGTTCTCCATGCCAAAGATGAAAAAGACCAACCAGACTGTTATAAGTGAAAGATGCAAAAGCCAGCATCTGTGATGGTATGAGGGTGCATCAGTGCCCACATCATGGGTGACTTGCATATGTGTGAAGGTACCATTGACGCGGAGGCGTCAATGGTACAGCGTATATTGGGATTTTAGAGAGACATATGCTGATATCAAGGCAATGACTTTTCCCAGGAAGTCCATGGGCATTTCAGCAGGACAATGCCATGCCTCATTCTGCATGTGCTACAACAGCGTGGCTTTGTCAACACAGAGTGCATGTGCTTGACTGGCCTGCCAGCAGTCCAGATCTGTCTCCTACTGAAAATGTATGGCGCATCATGAAGAGGAGAATCAGACAATGGCGACCAAGGACTGTTGAGCAGCTGAAGTCTTGTTTCAAACAAGAATGGGCAAAAATTCCACTTGCAAAACTGCAGTTCACAGATGATTAAAAAGTGTAATTACAAGGATTACAAGGAAGGGTGATGTAACACAGTGGTAAACATGCCTCTGTCCCAACTTTTTTTTGAGTATGTAAAAGGCATTAAATTCTAAATTTGTTTATATTAACAAAATACAATAAAAGTTGGTCAGTTAAAACATTGTAAATCTTTTCTTTGTACTTTTGTCAGTTAAATAAAGATTCAAGAGAGTGAACAAATCACTGATTTTTGTTTTTACTGCATTTTAGAAAAAAAAAAAAAAACTTTTCTGGAAATGGGTTTAGTACATTTTACAACTGTACTACTAAACACACAAAAAGAGATGGCCTGGATTAAAAAGCTACCCAATGCTAAACAGTGAGCAGAGTAGGAGGATGAGAAATAATGTATTCCACAAATAACAAATGCAGTGAATGAAATGAAGGAAAAAGGAATCAATGCATTTATGAAATCTGTTACACTGGCAACATATACCTTCTGAGTGTCAATACAATCAAATCTGAAGCATCTGTCACCATTCTGACCAAAGCTACAGGGAACTGGCGTACTTGTGGAAGGAGCTGTTTGGCCAGCTAGCTGGATCACATGATCACTGTTGCAGTCTGGGCAAAACACAGCATCACCTGAAAATACCACAGCATGTCATTTGTTAAGAAAGCCTTTCCTTATATCTCAAAACTTTCTTGGTTGCTGATTTCCCAGGTCCAATTAACATCTTTCCCAGTTCTCCCACTGTGAACAACAGACCATTTAAAAACTAAAACACTATTATTTGAAAATGATTCACCTCAGGGTGGTGTGATGCACAAAACAAAATGGATTCTTTTTCTATACCAACACAGTGTTTATAAGTGTTTATACAATTTATACCAGAACAATTCAACAACAATTACAATGTATTTATATATTAATGAATGACAAATCATGTTTTTACCCATTTACTGTTTCACTTAGTTCCTCATGCTATAGCAGCTATAAACAACTGTTCTCTCACTCTCTTTTTTCTCTCTCTTGATGTTAACAAAGAAAAAAACCTGTCACATGGCAGAAACCCTACTAAGTGTTACAAAGCACTGACACAGGACACATTCTTTATACTATATATTGTTCTTTGAAAAATAATACTTTTAAAATCTGTTTATTATTAGCCTTAAATTATTTAGATAATCTGCTATACACGTCTCTGTGAATGAACTGTTACTATAAAAATGGTAATATATTAGAATGAGCTCATTTACTTTATAACGGCGATACTGCCATAACTGTTGTTATAAAAAATCAACATCAACAGCACCAGCAAAATGAAATTTGATATTTCAGTAGTATTGTGGTATAATAAACGTTATCTGTGCGTGTTAAATGTCTGGCTTGGGTTGCTGTTCTATTCTGCATTCCAAGACACAAAGAACTGATGGTTGTGATTCGTGATTCATGCTTCATGCAGTATGTCACATTCACACTCTAAAGGAGCATGTACTGTTGCCACTTGGTCTCTAAAGCTCTGACAACAAACAGTCTGTTAAGACGTTGGGCTACTGACCGGAAGGTTGTGATTTCAAACCCCAGCACCGCCAAGCTGCCACTGTTGGGCCCTTGAGCAAGGCCCTTAACCCTCAACTGCTCAGATGTATAAATGAGATAAATGTAGGTCGCTCTGGATAAGGGCGTCTGCCAAATGCCTTAAATGTAAATGTAAACAACCAACAGTAATATCCAGGAAAGCTAACTATTCAATTTCACCAAATTTCATTTTTTAATTGAAAATATATCATTTAAGTGATTCATGTAATGTAATTCAGAATTGTCAACATGACAAGACAAGGAACGTTAACAGAGCCGTTTTCAGCATATTAGGTATAAGATTAAGAATGAATGTATGCATATTGTGAATAAATTTAAAGAACTTGGTTACTTGGCTTTCCTGATAACCTTTCAGTAAACTCACTTGTCAAAGAAAATGATTAATAAAACTCAAAGTGGGAGAGTCAACATCCTCAGACCTACAGTACTGTGCAAAAGTTTTAGGCACCCTATTTTTTTTTAGTACAAACTTTGTTATAGATTTTTTTATTTCATGACTTCTACATTATCAAGTCAGTACAAAAAAACATTTTGGATTCCCAAACATTAGTTTTCTAGCACAAAATTAAATGTTACAGAAAAATGTTTGTATGTCATTAAAGAAAGCAGCATGTTATGTAAGAGACACTTTTCAAACAAAAAACACAATGAAGGCTGCTGGGTTTTGCTGCAAAAATAAGAAGCGAGTGCGAAAGTCAAAGTCTCCAGAAAAAGTTTGGCTGGTTCTGCAAGATGCTCAATAAAACTTACCAGCTAATTTCCTTATAAAACTGCACAAATTGTACCACAGACTACTATTTTTATTTATTTGTCACACCAAATATTGACTTTGTTTCATTTACTACAGTTTACTGCTCTTTACTGTATTTTACTTTTAATGTAGAAACATTTAATTTCATTATTTTGAAGGCATCTTTGCTGTACAGCATTTCTTTGCATGAGCAAAATGTAAAATGTGTGGCTTTAAGTCAAGTGTGTTTTTGGTTGTGATTAGGACAGTCATTCAGCCTATTAAAATATTATACAAATAGTTCAAATGCATTGCTTTACAATAAATTCTAGTTCTTTAAGTATTTTTCTTTATTCTTCTCTCTCTTTATTCCTTCAATTTTCTATTTTTGACAAGAAACCCTGAAGTGTCTGCAACCATTGTATTTTGATATGTATATTTACCCTTATGATAATGACATAAGGGTAAATATATTGATATTTACCCTTATGTCACTCCAAACTCATGTTTGGAATATGTTATTGTGTATTGTCTACAACCAACATTCATATAGCCTAGCCTCTTCTGTATTTTCAGATCATTCATTGCAACATTTACCTGATTCCTATGTATTACTGCTTGACAGATAATTTATGCTACTGCCCACTGACAAGGTTTTAAAGCTATTGTTATCCTATTTCTGCCCTCCAAACATCTTAAAATGCACATCTGTAGATCAGGAAAATCAAATCATTTTTTCAGGGGGCTATGCCCCCGAACCCCCCTAGCAAGCTTAGTTTTTCAATCTCACTATTTCTAAAACCCTGTGTACGGCCATGATGTCAGTGAGTCACGGGCTTATGATAAATAACAGGAATAAGTTAATATCAGGAAATGATAGCAGAAATTCTGATCTAATCGTCTCATATTCATCTTTTGATCTCAAACCCAAATATCTTTGATGTATAGCAAAAACAATAGTATTGGCAACATAATTGTTAAGAGAATATGGCACCTCAGGACAAAATCTTGGCACTGCTTGTGAAGAAACATGTAGGTTAAAACCATACACTTTTTATGCTTTGAAAGATAAACATGTCCCCTGGAATGCATGGTAAGAACAGTGCACTCCCTACACCCCAGGGCTTGAGAATGAGCAAGTATGCAGTTGAGTGAGTCAAAGCAAAAGATGTTGTGTTTTAATCTTTAAGACATTTCAGAACTGATTATGAATATCAGATTAATTGCATGACACATCCAGTTTTGACTCTCATGACCTGGCTGTGTGAGCACCTCAGACACTATTTTGCTCTTTTTCTTACCAGGAGTGTGCTTTTTCTCTGTCTTGTCTTGATATCCATGATAGACATCTGGTTCAGATGAGACCCTCATCAGATTTTTAGATGGAGGCTGGGAAAATTCAGCTTGGCACTTTAGACACTGTAGCTGAACAATTGCTGTTTTTTCGTTTATTGCCTGCCGCTCATTCTCCACTGCTACCTTAGAGAGCAACTCCAGCAGAACCTAAAAAGAGCAACATATCAACAACAGAACCAGATTCTTCTGTCTATATTAAAATGCACCGCCTTTTTTTTTTTTTTTAAACTTTTAATTGCTGGTAATGGCTCTACCGTCACTGAGTAGATATGTATAATTTTTCAGTTCAAACATAATCTGCAAGTTTTGTGCAGAGTGAAAACCTATGGGCTTTTTGAACACCCCATTCCCATTTAAATGCCTTTGCTATTATAATAACCTCCACTCTTATGGGATGGCTTTCCACTAGATTTTGGAATGTGGCTGTGTGGCTTTGCCCACAAGAGCATTATAGAGGTTAGGCACTGATGTCAGGTGAAGTGGCCTGCGGCACAGACAGCATTCCAGTTCATCCCAAAGGTGTTCAGTGGGGTTTAGGTCAGGGCTCTGTGCAGGCCACTCAAGATATTCACTGCAACCTTGGCAAACCACGTCTTCATGGACCTCACTTTGTGCACAGCAGCATTGTAATGCTACAACATGTTTGAAATAGGCCCCTTATTTCCATTGAAGGCAAATTGTAATGCTATTGCATACAAAGACATCCTATACAATTATGTGCTTCTAACTCTGCTGCAACAGATTGGGGAAGGCCCACATATTCGTGTGGAGACATGTCCACAAACTTTTGGCCACATAGTGTATATTTTCCTCTATTGCAGAGATTTGGCCTACCTGATCTTCACGGTTTCATTAAATGACAGCATAGATTATGTAACTATAAAGTGCACTACACTGACTCCACTGCATATAGGATTAAACTGGGTTGCCAGATCATGTCTCACAAGTTGGGATATTCTTAATCCTATTTTTTGAAAACTTTTGTTGTACACCTTTACTAACACTGGTTTGATATGCATAATTTCTCATTCTCAGATTCCACAGACACATGATGTGTAAACTTCATCTCATTTACAGTTGGGGATTACAGTGATATTGCATAACAACATTCATGAAATTGGATAGACCAAGAGTTTGTCAAGGGTGACTGACTGACTGATTGTAAACTCTTGGATTGTCCTCCATAGTGTACACTGATGGATAAAGATGAAATAAAGTAACCTGCAAGGCTTCCTGAGGATCATCATCCAGCATGAGGTAGCGTCGTTTCTGTCTTTCGTGACTAATGTAGCTAAAGCGCAATTCTAGAGCTGGGTGAGAGCTCTCCTTGCCCTAAGAGAGACATAGTCAGAGAAAGAGGGGGAAAGTGTGTTAAAGTTTATGTTATCATGATAATATTTTGACCTGGATATGATACCATATTATCACTACGGAAATAATACCATAGGAGAAAAAATCTTGGAATATTTTTTAAAATCTTGGAAGAGAGACCTGCAAATGGAAAATTGTTTAGTGGTAAGTTTACAAGCTTCACAAAATAACCTTGGGCCTCTGCTCAGCTCTAACCTGGCTGACAGCATTGATTTTTTACTCACTTAGATGTGTTGGTTGACTGTTGCTTCTATGTGCAGCAGGTTATCTAACTTATCAGAAGAAAGACTAAGCCAGTTATGCTGTGTGGCTGTGTATAAATTAATTCTAATTAAATCTCACTATGTTACAATACAAAACAGACTGATTTTACTGAAGAACGTCATGGTTGCTGCCATGCTCTGTATAACCAATTACATTTCCTTGATGAGAACAGGTGAAAACCCCTACATAGACTGAGATCTTGTTGTGGTGAAGGGGCCTATGTACTTCACTGTACCTCAAGCCTATGTTCCCAGGAGCTTAATGCTCCCAGTAGGGCCACCCTTGGTGAACAGATATGAGGGGAGGGGCCAGACAAACAGTCATCCTAATGGCCCCTATGAAAGATACAAAAAAGACTATGTGTACCATGCCTGGATTAGGGTTACAGATATGGGGTTGTGTCCACAGGTGTGTGTCTGGTGACAGGGCCAACCACATAACTAAGGTGGGCTCCGTGCACAATGGCAACACTGAACGATAACGGGCTCACCACCTGCAAGATGAAAGGTGGCGGTCAGGTGCAATGTTAGTCAGGCAGCAGACATGATGGACATTCTACAGGGGGACTAAACCCATGCAGTGATAACTGGCTTTGGAAATGTGGAATGTCACTTTTTTGGCAGTGAAAGAGCCTGAGTTAGTCTATGTGGTAGAAAAGTATTGGCTAGGTCCAGTTGGCCTTATATCCACACACAGTAAGGGCATCTTTTCTGGAGGTGGTCTCTCTCCTACTCTGGAGTTCCCACAGGAGTTAGGCCTCAGGTGGAGGTGGGGATACACACCAGTCCCAGGCTGAGGGTCTTGCATTTGTAGTTCTTCCTAATAGACAAAAGGGTTGCCTCTATGAGAGGCTGAGTGTCACAAAGGAAAACTCTGACTGTTGCTTGTGCATTGCTTCTGTCCTCCCTGATCTAAATCAGAGTGGTGTAAATTGTTATTGCCAATCTGTGGTTTGTAGTAACAAACACTTTGTTCAAACACAAGGTTGCTCTCAGGCATACTTGGTACCAGAGCACTTTGAGCCAAAGGTCAATGATCATTGCGTGATTTAATCATCAGCCATATGTTTTGGACACTCAGGTAAGAGAGGGAAAGAACTGTCAATTGATCACCAAATGGTGCTTTGTTGGATTTGTCTCACACAGTGCAGATTTAAATGGTAATGGCAGAAAAGCCTTCCAGGTTGCATGGAAATGTTTTGGAAATTTAACTCATACCTCCAAATGGACTCCAGTGTACTGATTGAGGTTGGGGACATTGAGTCTGAATGGACCATGATCAAAGTCCTCAATCATGAAGCAAGAAGCTGTGGCCAGAAGGCTGTCAGTGCCTGTCATGGTGGTAACCCTAGGATGCACTGGGGGACACCATGGAGGGCTCTCCTGAACCAACAGAGAGGTATGGGGAGCCAGAAGGTTTGCAGCATAGGCAGCTGCAGAAGCTAAAATTTGGGAATGGGAGGAATATTGAGAGGCAAGGGGAAAATATATTTTCATGGCCCCAAAGATTTTATGCCAAACAATTTGGTGCACCAGCAAGGAGGAGACAAGTCTGTGCACAATCTCTGCTAAGCAAGTGTCCTCTACTAAGGATATAGGAATTCGCTAACCCAGGGGACATGCTCTCCTTTCCAGAGGCAGTGTGAGCAATCTATTCAATTCAATTCAGTTTTATTTATTCAGCACTTTTAACAATGGACATTGTCACAAAACAGCTTCACAGATATCGGGATCATAGATACAGGTTTAGATTTACCACCAACAAGCAAGCCAGGGGCAATTGTGACAAAGAAAAACTCAGATGACATGAGGATATGCCAAAGGGAATCCCATATTCTCCTGGGTGACAGTGGATAGTGAGAATATAAGTTATTACTCTTCTACAACTGTATACTATAGAGTCAAGAAGTGCTAAGTGTGTTGGAAAGAGGATTCAGGGTTATGGTTTTAGCTTTAGCTTTAAGTCTATAATATCAAGGTGAAGTTATCCTCCATATAACAAATGAGACTTGGGCATAGTTTTTAGCAAGTGCAATCATTAAGTTGTCCAAGTGAGAACATCCAAAACCATCTTTAGTGGGATATCCATGTGGTACCATCCACAGCAACCTCATGGCAAACTTTAGGCTATCAATGTGGAGCCATCCTAAGATTAGGATGGGCCAGGCAGGACAGGAAAGCAGGCATCTCATCAGAACGTAACAGGCATGAGGCACCCTGGGACATAAAGCAGCCAGCCACTCCACATTCAACAAACCTATGTGAACATGTGAGATTCCAGTTTACCAAAATACTCTATGCCCACGAACCCTCTAGATCTGTGCCTTTACCCAAGAGAAAAACCATTAACAAAAGGCTTGATTAAAAAAACAGGTCTTCAGCTTAGACTTAACGACCAAGACTGTGTGTCTGAGTCTCAAACACTAACTGGAAGGCTGTTCCAAAACTGTAGGGCATTGTAAGAGAAAACTCTGGCCCCTGCTTTATTGTTCTAGGTACCAACAAAAAGCCCACACCTTTTGATCAAAGCAGACATGGTGGATCATAATAGACCAAAATTTCACTCAGGGACTGCAGCAGAAAACATTACTAGCATTTTATAACCACTGTAGTGTGGATACAATAGGGCTGATGTGGTCAAATCTTCTGGGTCTAGTAAGAACTCAGTTCTTACTGAGGCTGCTGCATTGTGAACTAACTAGAGCATGTTTATGCAACTACTGGAATATCCAGACAACATGGCATATATAGTCCAACCTAGAGGTGACAAAAGCATGAACTAGTTTTGTTGCATCTTGTAGTGAAATTATATTTATTGCTCTACTGACATGGTTATATGGTTATCTAAATGGTTGGTTATCAAATTGTCTTACTAAATTAACACTAATTTTTTTTTTAATTTCAAAACTTTTGTCATTTTATAAGAATTCAAAAAGTCATTGTTACTACATACTGTTGTTTTTTGTGTTCCTGTGGATTAGATTTGTTATCTTCTTTTAGGGTGGAGAGATATGCTGCTCTAGCAGGGGTAGTGTGACTATGTTTTCTAAGTCAAGACATAATGATTGGCTCCTATTATGTTCTGATTAACCCCTACTGAGTCTAGAATGGACACAAACTTCTTAGATGTTTTTGCAGATGATCAAAATGACTATTAAAGTCTCTAACAATTACTGCTTCTACAGAAACAATCAGGTTCTCTACAAAATCCTCAAAATCAAAGAACTTCAAATGAGTGACTTCATTTCCAGTGTTTTGTGCAATGCCTCCTCTGCCAGATTGACAAGGGAGGTGTATATAAACCAATCAGCCATGGCATTAAAACTACTGTCTTATATTGTGGCAGGGCACATTATCCTGCTGAAAGAGGCCACTGCCATTAGAGAATACCGTTGCCATTAAGGGGTGTACTTGGTCTGCAACAATGTTTAGGCAGGTGGTACGTGTAACATCCACATGAAAGACAGGTTTTCCAGCAGAACATAGCCAAGAGCACCACACTGAATCTGCCAGCTAGCCTTCTTCGCATAGTGCATCCTGGTGCACTCTCTCACTCAATCTCTTCCACAGATAAGCAATGCATATGCACCCGGAGGTCCACATGATATAAAAAATAAATAAAATGTAAAAAAAAAAAACGTGATTAATCAGACCAGGCCACCTTCTTCCATTGCCCCATGGTCCAGTTCTGATGTTCACATGCCCATTGTAGGTACTTTTGGCGATGGGCAAGGGTCAGCATGGGCACTTTGACTGGTCTGTGGCTACACAGCCTCATATGCAGCAAGCTGCAATGCACTGTGTGTTCTGACACCTTTCTATCATAGCCAGCATTAACTTTTTCAACAGTTTGTGCTTCAGTAGCTCTTCTGTGGGATCGGACCAGATGGGGTAGCCTTCGCCATGGGCATCAGTGAGCCTTGGGTGCTCATGACCGTGTCACTGGTTCACTGGTTGTCGTTCCTTGAACCACTTTTAGTAGGTACTAACCACTGCATACTGGGAACACCCCACAAGACCTGCCATTTCAGAGATGCTCTGACCCATTTGTATAGCTATCACAATTTGGCCCTTGTCAAAGTCGCTCAGATCCTTACACTAGCCCATTTTTCCTGATTCAAACACATCAACTTCAAGAACTGTTTGTTCACTTGCTACCCAATATATCCCACCCCTTGACAGGTGTCATTGTAGCAAGATAATCAGTGTTTGAATAAAATGAACATTTGTGTTTTATTCTATAAACTACTGACAACATTTCTCCCAAATTCCAAATAAAAATATTGTCATCATAATTTATTTGCAGAAAATGACAACTGGTCAAAATAACAAAAAAGATGCAGTGTTTTCAGACCCCGAATAATGCAAAGAAAACAACTTAACTTTGGAAGATTTCAGAAATCAATATTTGGTTGAATAACCTTGATTTTCGATCACAGATTTCATGTGTCATGGCATGCTCTCTATCAGTCTTTCAAATTGCTGTTGGGTGACTCTATGCCAATCCTGGTGCCAAAATTCAAGCAGCTCGGCTTTGTTTCATGGCTTGTGACCATCCTTCTTCCTCTTCATCAGAGGTTTTCATTGGGGTTCAGGTGTGGAGATTGGGCTAGTCATTTCATGGTCTTGTGGATCTGGTGGTCCTCAGAGTTGGGGAACATAAAGTAAGTAACATAAAGGAAGTAAGTTTTCTTCCAGGATAACCTTGTACATGGCTTGATTCATGCATAATTCACAAAGACAAATCTGCCCGATTCCAGCCTTGCTGAAGCACCCCCAGATCATCACTGATCCTCCACCAAATTCCACAATGGGTGTGAGACAATGCAGATTGTAGGCCTCTTCAGGTCTTCTGTCTAACCATTAGATAACCAGGTGTTGGGCAAAGCTGAAAATTGGACTCAGAGAAGATGAACTTACTCCTGTCCTTTATGGTTTTTGCAAACCTCAGCCTCGCTCTTCTTTGCTTCTCATTGATGAAGGGATTTTTCCTAGCTCACTGAGTTCACCCCAGCCACCATTTACCATTATTTATGTAGGTCACCTGATGTCATCCTACGGATGTTGAGTGACAGTCGAATGAGTTGGCAGCAATCCCTGTCAATGGAGAATCGTTTTCACCCTCATTTCCTCATTAAATAAGATTTAGTTCAGGTGATCAAGTAATCATTGACTCGTTAAGAAGAATGAGGTGTGCTTGTGTTGGAATTCAACAGACACTGGAATAGAATGTAGAGATGGTGATTTAAGAGAAATTTGAGTGGTCTCTTAATTTTTCGAGAGCTGTGTGTGTGTGTGTGTGTGTGTGTGTGTGTGTGTGTGTGTGTGTGTGTGTGTGTGTGTGTGTGTGTGTATACACAGCAGTGGTTGTACAAAATAACCCTTCTAGCTGCGTGTTTGGTCAGTCTGGGAGCAACAGCGTGTCCTTTGACAATCTTTTTGTATCCGTTCTCGTGGAAATATTTCTTTGACACAGAATCGGCTTGAAGGTCAGCAAGCTCATCTTCACAGCCGAGGTATTCCACATCCTCGAGACTGCAAATGTAAGGGTCCATCACCCACGATTCCTTTGATAAGTATTCATCAACATCAGCAAAACGGGATTTAACTTTCTCTCGAAGCATGTTCATGTGCCGGATAGACTCAGTGCATAAAGACACAAGCACAGTGCCACCAGACTGTTTCATCAGCAGTGGAAATTGTTGTAGCTCCCCTTTTGACATTTGTCCAATTCTGTACTCCAGTTTCCGCACAAAAGCGTCAAGAGCGTCTTTGCACAATTTGATTCAGGACCCTGCATCCGCTTGTTTTTCTCATTGTAGAGAGTGAATGTACCCGCTAGGTATGCCATTTTGATCCAAAACACATCAGTCAGCTGTTCGCACAGTGGTCTATTATGATCTTGCAAGAATTCCTTTATCTGTCCCTGCAGTTCCATAAAATGCACAAGAACTTGTCCACGTAACAACCAGCGTACCTCTGTGTGTAACAGCAGTGTTTGATGCACTTCACAGCTGGGTAAACAGTCTCTCGTTAGTAGGCCTAGCCTTAATGAAGTTTAAAACTTTAACAACAGTTGCCAGGGTGTTACTAAGGTCTTCCGAAAGTTTTTTACTGGCCAATGCTTGGCAATGTAGCATGCAGTGGAAAATTGTGCATCCCGGGGCTTTTTCCTTCAATCGGCTGTTAAATCCCTTGTTTTTTCCCATCAACACTGCAGCATTCTCGTAGGGCAGATTGTTGGATGAGAGATAAGAGTCCATAGCTATAAAAATATATTGGCCTGTTGTTGTTGTGGCTAGATTGGTAGACATAATGTCTTGTTCCAAGTCATCACCGTCAATATATTGTACATAAATGATGAACACTGATTCGTCTGACACTGTTGTTTCATCCAACTGAATGGCAAAGGGAACATTCCTAAGCTTCTCATGCAGCTGGTTTTGACAGTCTCCAGCTATTTTATCAATTTTGTCTTTGACAGTGTTGTCAGAGAGTGGGACGGTTCTCATTTTATCCACCACCTGTGCACCACACAGCCTCTCTACAATTTTCAGACAGGCGGGTTTGATTAGCTGCTCTCCAATATTGTGTGGCTTTTTAG
>CM042537.1:8794208-8836708 GCA_023630585.1 Cranoglanis bouderius
GGCAAGGCCTGTTCTGAGTGGAACCTGTCCTGTTAAACCGCTGTATGGTCTTGGCCACCATGCTGCAGCTCAGTTTCAGGGTGTTGGCAATCTTCTTATAGCCTAGGCCATCTTTATGTAGAGCAACAATTCTTTTTTTCAGATCCTCAGAGAGTTCTTTGCCATGAGGTGCCATGTTGAACTTCCAGTGACCAGTATGAGAGAGTGTGAGAGCGATAACACTTTATGTTTTGTTAATGGCTGTGTGCTGAATCATTTTGAGGGGACAGCAAATTTACACTGTTATACAAGCTGTACACTCACTACTTTACATTGTAGCAAAGTGTCATTTCTTCAGTGTTGTCCCATGAAAAGATATAATAAAATATTTACAAAAATGTGAGGGGTGTACTCACTTTTGTGAGATACTGTATATAGAAAATTGGACAAACAGTTGTGTTAATGTAAAGTTTATTTATATTTTTATAAGTTTTATGAGTGTTTATATTTGTAACACTCAGTTTGTGGATTTTATTTTAAATAAACTAAAAAATAATTTCCCCCAATCCGATTAATCATAAAAATAATTGGCCAATTAATTGATTATGAAAATAATCGTTAGTTACAGCCCTACACTCATTAACAAAAAAGGAACATTTGGAAATTTAAAATGGATTTAAAACAGGTAAATGTAAAACAAAGGTATTTCTGAAACATCTAATGTGCCCAAAACTTTCACACAGTTTTGTATAAGCTACCTAACTAGTCAATGCAATTCAGAGCATATTACATTATCTGAATGAAGATAATTGCATTACATTAGAGCACATTACGTTTTCAATTTAAAAGTACTACATTTACATTCACTGCATTTTTTCCTTCATCAGCAAGGTCTATTAAATATGATATTTATTATGTTAAGAAGTATATTTCACATATCATATTTAATTCATAAGACTGGATTCACCAAATGCTAATGCTATTGGGATTTAAGTTAGTAAAGGTTATTAAATATTATTTAATTAGCAACATGCTTGTCTTTATGTCAGTAGAGATTTGAAGTTGTGCCAGTCACATCAGTAATTGTTGTTTTGTGAAAAAATAAGTACACCCCATGGAAATTGTTGGCTTTTAAATCCCTGTAATTTTATGGATTTGAAGGTGTGATAAATGTAGGGGTATACTTACTTTTTCCATGTGACTGATCTGTTTTTTGTTAATTTAAATTGTGAAAATTAATACAAAATGTCAATTTTATGTGTCATTTTATAGTGTATCAACTTTATTAATAGGCACCGTTTCAAAGATGATCAAATGTTTGCTTGTCCAAATATGTCAAAAAAGCCAACAATTTCCATGGGGTGTACTTATTTTTTCCACATGACTGTATATTTTGGCTACAAGCCATCAGGAGGTGCTGCTACTGCATGTCAGCAGGCAGGGAGACGTTCATTAGTTTCCTGTTATCTTAATTTTATGTTAATATTTTTTTAATCTTTCTTTTCATGTTACACATGCTGCAGGCTCGAATGTACTTGGAAAAAATTCCCAAAATGTCCAAAATGTACAAGTCCGTGCCAAGTCCGAGTACAAATTTACCCAAGTGTGTGACAAGACAGAGTTTGTTCATAATTGGACTTAAGTCCGTACTCATGTCCAAGATCAAGTACCCCGACTCTAGTAGGTAATAACCACTGCATACTGGGAACACCCCACAAGACCTGTCTATGAACAAGTTGTGCAGTGAGAAGTTGTAATGAGTATGTGGGAAGGAGTTTGGCTTTTGTGACCTAACCTTGGATTTCCTCCTGTAAACACGACCTGCTGCCAATTCACTGACAGACAAGCTGTCACTCAACTCTCCTCCTCCACTTGACATGTCCTGTACAGTTTGCTCAGGAGCCATGGCAACTTGATGTTTTTGGGACATCTGCTGTATTAGCTGCCTGGGTTTTGGCAAGACCTGCAGAGTGATGTACAAATCTGAATATCAGATTTTCAGACATTTTTCACCCACTAAACACAATGGGATGCAGAAAACCTCATTAATATGAGAAATATGCCATGACAAGCTCAGTCAAACTATCGACCAACATTTTAAAAACACTCCAAGTGCCACCTACCAATTTAAAATACTGTTATATCCAAATAACTACAGGAAAAAAGCTAACTGCTTACTGCAAGCTCAGTGGAAGACAATGGAAAACCATCCAGCTGAAGCTATGAGAAAGACACACAGGTAATAAAGGAAACAAAGGAAATATATACTAATTAACTACTAAAAAATTCTGCAGAAGTTAGTGAAAAATAAAGCATGTATACACAGCAGTTACACATGCATATACACACTCCTTGGAAAGCAGCTCGTGGAGAAAGGTGATACATGGTTGAGTTTCTGTGTGTTTTTTGGAAGTACAGAGGGTTGCCTTCTAGAGTTAACTGTAAGCAGATAAAAAGAAAAACAAGTTAAAACATAACAATAACAAGGAAACTATAACAACATACACTGAAGACATTTGGGTTTGAGGTCAAAAGATGATTAATATAGGTCAGAGTTTCAGCTCTTACTTCCAGATACTTATATCGAATACAATTTTTAAGTGATCAATTAATTTATTGAAGGGAAAAAGTTATCAAACACCAACTGGCTCTGTGTGAAAAAGTAACTGCTCCTTAGTTATCAATCTGACAATTAACCAAATTTAATTGAGAACTAGGTTTAATTGGAGTAGACACACCCAGGCTTGATTACTGCCACCCTTATTAAATTGAAATATATAATTCTAGAAACGGCTACAAAGCCATTTCTAAGGCTCTAGGACATCAGCAAACAACAGTGAGAGCCATTATCTCCAAATGGAGAAAAACTGGAACAGTGGTGAATCTTCCCTCTGAATGGCTCAAAAGAAACAAAACTAAGGTTTTGGAGTAGCCTAGTAAGGCCTCAAATTCCTGACTTCAACCCCATAGAGTTGCTGTGGCAGGACTTAAACAGGCAGTTAAACCTCAAAAGCCCTACAATGTGGTGGAATTAAAGAAATTCTGCAAAGAAGAGTGGGCCAAAATTCCTCCACTGCAATGTGAAAGACTGATATCCAGTTATCAGAACATTTGGTTGCAGTTGTTGCTGCTAAACGTGGCATAACCAGTTATTAAATTGAAGGGGCAATTAATTTTTCATATGGGTCAAATAGGTGTTGCATAACCTTTTTCATTCACCAAAGGAAGTGATGGTTTAAAAACTGTGGGGTTTTTTTGTTTCCTCAGGTTATCATTGTCTTACCTTACATTTTGTATGAGGATCTGAAATCCCTTAATGTGAAAAATATGCAACAATAGCAGAAAGCTTTCTCATATACTTTTTCCGCAACACTGTGCAGTACAGTGAAAAAGCATTTGTCCCGATCCTGATTTCTTATGTTTTCATGTATATCTCATACTAAATAGTTTTAGATCTTCAAACGAAATACAGCATAAAACAAAGATAACCTTAAATACACAATACAGTTTTTTTTTTTTTTTTAAATTGAAGCAACAACAAAAAAAAGTTATCCAACACCCATCACCCATGTGAAAAACTAACTGCCCACTTAAATTGAAAATCTGGTTATGCCACCTTTAGCAGCAATAACTTCAATCAAACGCTTCCGATAACTGGTGATCAGTCTTTCACTTACTTCTAGGACTAGGATTTACTCCTATGCTTTGGATCATTGTCTTGCTGCATAATCCAGTTGCGCTTGAGTTTCAAGTCATGCGTCCCTCAATTATTGCGGGTTGCCCAGGCCTTGAACCAGCAAAGCATCCCCACATCATCACAGTTCCACCACCATGCATGTTCCATCACCAGGTATGATGTTCTTTTTGTGGAATTCTGTGTTTAGTTTATGCCAGATGTAATGGGACCCCTGTCTTACAAACAGTTCCACTTTCAATTCATCAATTCACAGAACATTCTCCCAAAAGGTTTAAGTGTGTTTTGGCAAAATTCAGATGAGCCTTAATGTTCTTCTGGGTTAGCAGTGGTTTTCACCTCGCCACTCTTTCATGGATGCCATTTTTGCACAGTGTCTTTCTGATAGTGAAGTCATGAACAGTGACAATTATTGATGCAAGAGAGGCCTGTAGGTCCTTTGATGTTGTCCTTGGATCTTTTGTGACTTCCTGGATGAGTAGTTGCTGTGCTCTTGCTGTTGGAAGGTCGGCCACTTCTGGGAAAGATCACTACTGTGCTGAGTTTTTTCCATTTGGAGATAATGCCTCTCACTGTGGTTCTTTGGAGTCCCAGAGCCTTTGAAATAGCTTTGTAACCCTTCCCATACTGATGTATTTCAAATCGACTTCCTCATCATTTCAGAGATTTCTTTCAATTTGGGCTTAGTGTGTTACTGGGTAAGACCTTTTAACCAACTTCATGCTATTCTATTTAAGTGTTGATTTGATTGAACAGGGTTTGCAGTAATCATGTCTGGTTGCGTCTAGTCTAGCTGAACCCCATTATGAATGCAGTTTCATAGATTTGCGGAATTAGTAACTACGGGGGCAAATACATTATTACACAGGCCTAGTTGGTATTGCATAATGTTTTTGCTTCAGTAATAACATTACCATTTAAAACTGTATTTTGTGTTTACTCAGGTTACCTTTGTTTTATCTTAGATTTTGTTTTAATTTCTGAAAACATTTGGTATGAGATATACACAAAAACAGAAGAAATCACAGCACTGTACACCGACTCCATTTTTAGGCACACCTAGGTTATCCCTACATTCAATAATTTTTCACCAGGTACACCTAGCATAGCAACAGTCAGTAAGTACGCATTACATTCAATCCTATTACTCCAAGTAATCAAATGAAGAGCATTTTCTCACCATATTGAGATTATGCAGAAGAGAGAGTGGAGCTAGTTGAGTGTGCTCCATTAGCAGGTTGTAGGCTAGGTCAAGACACTGAAGAGAGGATAAGTGCTCCACTCCTGCAGTCAAAACATCAGATATGATCTTTTGAGTATTCTTTTTATGTTGGTTTGACAAAACTAACATTCTGTTCTTTCTTTAAGCTTGCTATTATTATTATTATTATTATTATTATTATTATTATTATTATCATTATCATTATTATTATTATTATTATTATTATGTTGGCTTGACAAAGCCAACATACATATATCATTCTTCATAGTCTTCTTGTGCTTATTATTAAAATTATTATTATTATTATTTTTTTTTTTTTAGCTTGACAGAGGCAGAGGTTTCCACCATTTTGGCTGAGTTGATCTTGTGACTAATCTCCACAAAAGTTATCAGAAGGTTCTTTTGTTATTCAAAAGCATTTGCCTGTATCACACAAATGAATTTTATGAAGCTGCCAAATAGGAACTGTATCAGCAACACTGACATTTTCGCACCAGACTCTACAGATACCTCGAGAATAAGGTCTTAAGAGAACCTAGGTGGTGATCTAATAAGGAAAAACTTGTTTTTCCTATTAATTTTGAAGTATTTGGTTTAGAATCATGATTCTTTTCTTGTCTGATTCCTTGGAAGCTTCTGAGGTCAGTTGATGTAAAAATTCAATTTTTGTCCAATCCTCACCAATTTTGCCTCTGATCATCTGCAGAAAGTTATCAGATAGATTTTTGATATTTGCACACATATTTTTTTATATTCTCCTGTAGCATGCAAACATATTTAACAGTGAAGGTGTAAAACAAGAAGTGAGATGATATTGTGGAAATGCACATATGAATTCACAAAATCATGTGAAAAAAATTACTCTAAACTACTCATCAAAGCAAATCCAATGGTATATCTTTGTAGACCCACAGCAAGTTTTTTAAAAATGCTGAGGCCTACAATGTGCACATATAACAAAGCACATAAACAAAGCACAATGAGCTCTGAACCCTGATATTTTAACAGAGTTCTCAGCTCATTTGGTCTGTAGAATTTTTTTTTGTACTGCATGTACAAAAAATGAGAGTAAACAGAAGTCCAGCAATACCAAAACTGCATAGCTAAGGTAACAATAAAATTACATTACTACATTAATAAACTACATTAATAAATAATCTGTGTTCTCAAGTACTACAAAGATTTCATTCTGTAAAATAATTTAAAAAGTGCTCATAACTCTTCAACTGCCTGACCTAAAACCATAATGTCTTCTGGCTCCTTGGATACTGCTGATTAAAAGTCATGTATTGCTTTTGAAATCTGCAATGTACTATGGCAGACATTGATGGTGAAATAGCCAAAAATAAATAAATAAATCTGAGGTCATCTCTCTGCAGTGCTTCATTGTATCATCACCAAATTTGAAAGCCATGGACCATGTTCTGAGGGAGAACATTGGTGTCATTTGACCCCAAGGTGGTGCTATGAAGTGCTTAACCCCTCAGTAGTGGCCTGCAGTTATACTTATTGTTAGGAGTCCAAGCAACAGAGGTACTGGAACCCTATAATAATTGTTAGGATTGTATAGTAAGATAAAAATTTTTAGGGGGCCAAGCAACGAATTTGGGCCTAATTTGGAAGTACGTTCATGGTCATAACTTTTGAACTGGGTCGAGACGAGTTCAACACACCCTATGACGTCAATTTTCGATTTCAATCTTGAAATTTTTTTCAAAAACTTTTTTTTTCTGTTACTCCTCCTACGATGTTTTGTCCAATCATCACCAAATTTGACATACAAAAGTTACCAAGAGAATGTTGATAGTTCAAATGGTTTGCCTGTACAACAAATGTGCAAACAAATCTGATGGCGAAGCCAACAAAAAGCAAGTGAGGCTGTATCTCAGCAATGACCTTGCACATGGACACAAATCTTGGTAGGCATCTTAAGGACCTTGCCCTGAGTTTATGCAACAAATTTTGTAATGGCGCCACTTACTGGTCAAAAGTTACCATCCGCCATAATGTTTTTCTTTGCTGATTTGCATAATAAACAAAACCTAAAAACCTGCCAGAACGCATCCAAACAAAACTTGAAAGGCAGCACAATATTCAATTATTTGCGTTTGTGCATGCATATCTCTTGTGCCTACTGAAATTTCTTTTGTTTTTATTTCTTTTTTCACCATGGTCTATTCTTGAAACTATTAAAAATTGCCTTTTGGACCATTTAGCCACGCCCACTCAAATATAGATTTTTAGTCAATTTTCATAATATTCATGATAAAATTTGGTATGGCACATCTATGTGCTAATCTAGAAGTTGATTTTTGATGATGACCTAATTAATTTAAAAAAAATAAAAAAAATAAAAAAATTAAAAAAACCCACCTTGGCCACTACATATAGAGAACCACAAAAAAAAGTGAACATACGTCTCAAGTTTTGTAATGATAGATCCATGCAATTTGTTTAAAATGCCTCTGGAAAGCGGTCTGAAAGTGGCCATGTTTATGTAATTCAGTGATCCAGTTACAGATCTAATTACAGATTAGCAGATTGATGCAGCACACCAAATTTCAGCTCAACTGGATTTGGAATTAGGGGCCAAGCACCACAGTCACCTATTGTTTTCATCAACTTTCTTAATAGGGGCCAAGCACTTGTATTGTAATCGTTAGTGCTCTTATTACAGTGCCATGAAAAAGTATTTGCCCCCATCCTGAGTGATGTCCAAATGGAAAAACTCAAATACTTCTTCACAGCACTATATTATTCTGATTCTTCTTCCGCTCTTGAAGTCAATGGCAGTCCATAGAACAAAGGAAAGTTATGAAATTTGAAACACAGATAGAGGACAGTCTGAAATGTTACCCAAAGCAAATTTGGATTCACCAAATTGGAGTTGATTAGTCAAGCCTTTCTCGAATAATGAGCAAACAAATCGGACATGAGGCTATATCTCCATAATGCTTTAGCGTATTCAGACCAAACTTAGTATATGTCAAAGTCACCATGACTTGAGAGGACATGCACAGTTTCGGAACAGTGCCACCTAGTGCTCATGAAAAATGAAAAAAGCATATGTTTGCTTTTTGCATATTTTTACTTCTGAATGGTTTCAACCATGGGTCATGTCGAGAACAATGATACCAATCATGCCATGGTCAGCCAAACCTGCTGTCTGTCATTTTGAAATGTAGCCTCCTAGACCGTTCATGTGATTTTCATGAAAACTGAATCAGATCATCTTCAGACTATGCTATAGAATTATGGAATTCAAATTGATTAGTCAAACTGTTCTCAAATATCGCACAAACAAATTAGACGATGAGCATGCCTAAATGGATGTGAGGCTATATCAGACCAAACTTAGAATATGTCATAGCCATCACGACTTGAGGGCACATGCACAGTTTTGGAACAGTGCCACCCAGAGCTCATGAAAAATGAAAAAAGCATATGTTTGCTTTTTGGAACGTTCGTCCAATTTTCACCAATTTCGACTCAGATCATCTTTAGTCCATGTTAGCAATAAGTTACGGATTTCGTGTTAGACAAAAACTAACTGTCGGTCCGGAACCAGTGATGTACATTTTTCCACAGTAGGCCATATTGTCTGTGTGCCATTTTCAGTCATGTCAAAAACCTACTTTTTCTGAGTCCTCCTAGACCATTTATCCAATATTCAACAAATGTCACATAGATAATCATCAGAGCATGCTGGACAAATATCCAGTTTGATATCAATGTCAAACAAATCCTAGGACTAGTTTGCAAAAGTAGTTTTCCCATATTATGCAAACTGACATAAATTTGAGTAGGTATGACTAAATGGTCCAAAAGGCAATTTTCTACAGTTTCGGAATTAGAATCAATCTTTAAAAAAAGCAATTTCTACATCTTATTTTCCAAGAAGTATGCTTGTATTTGTGTGCAAATGAAAGCCCTACAGTGCCCAATTTGAGTGAGATCGCATCGGTTACTAGTGGGTCACTAACTGAATTTACCATTCAAGTTTCGTGGTGATAGCTCAATGTTAAGCCATCAAATTCCTGCTAAAAGCTGAATGGCCGATGTTTTCATCATGAAAAATCCACTTACAGTTTAGTACATAGATGCACCATACCAAATTTCAGCACCTTTGGTACTTGGACCCCTAATAATAGCAATAATAACAATAAACAAAACACTCAACAAACTAAAATTAGCTCATCGTGAAATAAAAATTCCTGAACAAAAAACTGTTAAAAAAAATTTATAAAGAGCCAGGATAACACAAGCAAGTACTGACAATCCGAGTGAGCAATAAAAAAAAGTCAAATAGTGACAACGACGGAGACCAAATAAGGAGCAGTAATATACCATGCTCCATAGTCATTTAAAGGGTGTAATAACCATCCTGTCACTGTATTCACTTTGCAGTTCTGGTCCAGGTCAAACAGTACTCATGCTGTCAATTAGTCAAATAGAAACAAATTATATTTCATGGTCATATATAGACTACCACTGTAGCCCAACTTGATAATAAATCCTTGAATAGCTAAAGGAACAATATCTGGACCATTTTTTTTACTTATCAAAACTCTAAAACACATGGAAATAATTGCAGCCATTGCTGAACTGACTGGTTTTGTATAATCGAAAATGTTACGTGTTGGTTTCAACATAAATCTATTTTATATTTCACTTAGGAACCTCTCCAGTGCTCTCACCATTAATGCTTTCCAGTTCATTGTGTCTGAGCACCAAAGTGACCAGTCTTGCTCTAGTGTTCAGGCTGAGCTCTGGTGCCCTCTGCAGGTTGTTGTAGGCAAGATTGAGATGTTCGAGCTCACAGAGTGGCTGGAGACAAAAATATCATATATTATACAGTGTTACCATACTCCACATACAATACAGATTATACAATGCAGAAGCTCAGATTAAAAACTAGACCAAAAACTGAAGCCTGCCTTCAGGAATTCAGCACATTCCTGGATCTTGTTATGGCTTAAATCCAGTGACTTCAGGACATTCAACAAACTCTGAAAAATGTTCAATGCCAAAATCAGGGGGCAGTACAGAAACATAGAGGAACAATCAATACTAAATCAAACAACTTGGTATATTATCTTATAGCTAAATCAACAATGAGGCAAAGAAGTGTTGTGCCTTACCAGGGATTCATCAAGAGAGGAAATTGAGTTGTAGCTGAAGTTCAGAGTGTGAAGTTCTACCCATGGCAGGGCAGTGCTGCGATCTCCTCCACAGAGTAACAGTAGTTCCTGCAACACACACAAAGCAGACTTCAGAAAGCTGACTACAAGAGTAATCATTTGTCTGCTAATATCAGAGATACCTCCAAAGTGTTGAGGCTTTTAGAGCAGATGAAGACCTCCAACTGAAAGTAGACACCACGTAGCCCTTCCAGACAATGAGGAGGAATTCTTTTCAGCTGGACCCAGACACACCAAGTAACCCAGTTAGTGGCACATGAAAGAAAATATGAATAAAATAAAATAAAACCACATTTCTTCACTTAGATCAATGTCAAATACAATGGCATTGGAATTATCATTGCTATAATTTCATTTATTTTTAATCATATACACATTTCAAAAACACATTTATGAAAGGTATATAAAGAAAATATACAAGCATTCACTACTTGGAATGCTTGCAAACTATATAACTTTACATGCAATTTTCATGACGTGCCTATGAAACACAACAAATTGTGCAAAGTATTTAAGTGAAAAATTATGAAGTCTAATATTAGCTTACCTCTAAGTGCTTGAGGGACTTAAAGGGGAAAATTTTCACAGTGGACTGCAGTCTTGGGCCAGGTGGATGGACAAGCTGTGTTTTAGCAAAGAACATTAATAAAACACTGACAACAACTCTGTGCAGAGGTTCTTTTAAAATTTCAATACAATGTAATCTATATTCCTAAAGCTAGTCTGAATTATGAAGTGCAAATATATTAAAGATTGTGTGAAGTGGGGTAGGTGTAGACGTCATTACATTGCCACTAACCAATGACACCAGTTATGGGCAGAGCGACACATGTAGCCCCACCCAGAAGTTCAGACCCACCCTGTTCTGCAGGCTGCAGCCAGGACCTTTGTCCGCCATTTTGAATTTGCAACCGTAATATGCTTTAACTGCTTAACAGCTGCTGTACTTGCTATTGGTCGTTATGGTAACCGTATAGCTTCAGAAGCTTATGATCACAAGCGTATGATGGCAGAGCATTGGTGACATCTTTTATAAATCATTATGCCTATGGATAGGAAATAAAAGTGATCTTGGAGATTGCTTTATTATAATTAAATGTGTTTTTAATTTATTTGTGTGTGTGAGGGCGAGGAGGAAGACTCAGGAGACAGGAGGAATTTTAACTGAGCTCCGGGCTCGCGTTTATTCAGTCACTTTCAAAACTCAAAAAGAATAAATAAATAAATAAATAGAAACCACAGGAAATGGGTCCGTCCCGGACTCACAGCTTTCGCTCCGTCTGGTTCAAGGTCATGATTCTTGGCGTGTGCGCGCGCGTGCGTGCAAGCGTTTCGCAAGCTCTCTCTGGTTACGGGGTCACTGAAAGCACGAAGGGATGGGAAGATCAACCAGTGGTTGTCATGCGATCGACGTAATAGACACTCCTGCTCTACATGGGTTCATATGTGTAAAAAGAGAATACATTTTCGATACAGCCTTTCCACAAATCACTTGCATAAGGAAGCAACTGTAGCACATGTATATACAGGGTTTAAGGTAATCATCGAGTACTTTTGGTAATTACGTTTCTTTGCAAGGTGTTTGATTTACATACACTTTGTTGTAACCCTATTTAATCTTTTTTTCCTCTTATAGCCAAAAAAGTGCAGCTTTTGGCTATTTTGGGCAAATATTTTGGTGGCATTCTTAATAACTACACCAATCAGCCATAACATTAAAACCACCTGCCTAATATTGTGTAGGTCCCCCTTCATATCCTTTTCACATATTGAATAAAGATAGCAAATTCTGAAATAATTTTACTTTTAAATGTAATAAAAGTGCAAATTTAATTAACTAACAATTGATACCAATGAAGGAAACGCATAAGCCAGTAATTTCAATAAAGTTTTTTTTAATATTTATTTGTAACTTTGCTAACACAGTATCTTAGTTTGAATATTTAACTACTGATTACTTGTTAATCAGTTGGGGAAAAACATAAGCCCATGATGTAAATGTGGCGAAAATTCCCTTAATTTAAATGTAGAACAAAATTAATGAAGGGCATTACAAAACAACTGTAAGGGAGAGGGGGAGACAGAGAAAACACTTTGCTAAAATGGCCATAAGGAGGACAATAAAATGGAAGTGCATTTTTGAATCATTTCATTTCATCGCCGGTCATGTAATGATTTTTGTAAAGCCAGTACTAAAAGTTGCGATAGATATATAAATAAATCGCGATGCACCGCAATATCCTAAATTGAGAGTGATTAAAGCAGCGCAAGAAAAAGAGTGAATCCGTTGATCTCTCTTGAGCAGGGACAGGAGAGAGTAGAATCAGTCCCGGTACCATTAACTTTTTCAGCAATCTGTGCTATAGTAACTCTTCTGGGGGATTGGAAACAGATGGGCTAGCCTTCGCTCCCCACACACATCAATGAGCCTTGGGTGCCCATGACCCTGTCGCCATTTCACCGGCTGACCTTCCTTGGACCACTTTAGATAGATACTAACCACTGCATACCAGGAAAACCCCACAAGACCTGCACTTTTGGAGATGCTCTGACCCAGTCATTTAGCCATCACAATTTGGCACTCAAAGTCGCTCAGATCATTACACTTGCCCATTTTTTCCTGCTTCCAACACATCAACTTTGAGAACTGCCAGTTCACTTGCTGCCTTGACAGGAGACACTGTAATGAGATCATCAATGTTATTCACTTCACCTGTCAGTGGGTTTAATGTTATGGCTGATTACTGTATAGTTAATTGATGTTAGCCAAACATACACTAAATGTTGAATATATGCTGTGTCAGGAAAGGGGAAGGGCTTCCAGGTTGTCATTTACAATCAGAAAGTTCTAACCTACACAACTGTCAATCAAACAATCAAAAATCAAACATCAAACATCATGACTGGCTCATCATGTGCTTTTACTGGGGGAAAAAAAGAAAACTGTGCATATTTTTGAGTGATAACTCATAGCTGCATATTACAATGCTCTGTGTAAACACCTGACATAAGTGTGACTGTTTCGCTGCATGAATCTACGGTCTGGGCTAGCCCCAGCCCCACTTAACATGTATTTTTCTTACAACCATTGGTGGTGATGTTGCACTTGGTTCCATGAAAGTCCAAAATAATCTGACTTAAGACATTTGCCAAAAATGAAATCTCATATTGATGTCTTTTTAGTTTTGAAAGACAGGGGGCATAGCCCTGCTAGCACATTTATACCACTCACCCATAGCCTACTTGTTTGAGTGCAAAAAAAAAGGCCTCCGTTATTTATATACTGTGCAAAAGTTTTAGGCACCCTATTTTTTTTAGTACAAACTTTGTTATAGATTTTTTATTTTATGACTTCTACATTATCAAGTCAGTACAAAAAACATTTAGATTCCCAAACATTAGTTTTCTAGCACAAAATTAAATGTTACAGGAAAAATGTTTGTATGTCATTAAAGAAAGCAGCATATTATGTAAGAGACCTCTTTTCAGACAAAAAAAAAAGAAGCAAGTGTCTCCAGAAGAACTGTGGCTGGTTCTGCAAGATGCTCAATAAAACTTACCAGCTAATTTACTTATAAAACTGCACAAATTGTAGTCTACTAGAGTAATCTGAGACTACTGTTCTTATTTTTTTGTCACACCAAATATTGACTTTGTTTCATTTCCTACTGTTTACTGCTCTTTATGGTATTTTTCTTAAAATGTTTAATTTCATTATTTTGAAGGCATCTTTGCTCTACAGCATTTCTTTGCATGTGCCTAAAACTTTTGCACAGTACTGTATGTGAAAAGGTCACTGCCTTAATTTTCAATTTATTACCAACCTAATCTATACATGGATAAAACATACATTCATGAGTTGTGACTAAAGGGTTGCGTCTGGTATGGTATTGGTATCGAATAATTTAGAAAAGATGAACAAAAATAATATGTTTAAAAACGCCACCGTTTTTGTATGATACACCATCTCAGTATGTTAAAATTACACTGAAGTGATTCCTAACCATTTCACCGCTGAATGGATGATCATGAGTGAACGCGCATACACACATAGCTTACGGTATAAAGGATGTAACTTCCATGCGCGAGCATATGCGCCAGTTAAAACACACTGTGAGTAACAGTCATGTGAAAAAATAAGTACACCCCATGGAAACTGTTGACTTTTTTGACATATTTGGACGAGCAAACATTTGATCATCTTTGAAACAGTGCCTATTAATAAAGTTGATGTACTTGAAAAAAAACACAAGGAAAATTAGCTTTAGCATTAAGAGAAATGTCAATAGATGTGATTCTTCTGTGGAAAAAGGAAGTATACCCTTGGCTTCAGAAGCTAGCCCCCTTAGCAGAAATAACTTGTACACGTTTTGCATAATTGTCCACCAGTCCCTGACATAGGCTTGCTGGAATTTTTGACCACTCTTCCATGCAATGTTCTTTCAGTTTCAAGATGTTTGAGGGTTTTCTTGCAAGTACTGCCCATTTCAAATCCCCCCACAACATTTCAATGGGATTCAAATCCGGGCTTTGACTAGACCATTCCATAACCCTCCATTTCTTCTTTTTGAGCCATTCCTTGTTGGATTTGCTAGTGTGCTTAGGCTCATCATGCTGTTGAAAGGTCCACTTCGCGTTCAGCTTCAACTTTCAGACAGATGGCCTCACATCATCTTCAAGCACTCTTTGATATGATGTAGAATTCATAGTTGAATCAATTAATGCATGTTGTCCAGTCCCTGAGGCAGTGAAGGAATCCCAAACCATAACATTTCCACCACCGTGCTTCACGGTTGGTATGAGGTGCTTCTCCTGAAAAGCTGTCTTTGGTCTGCACCAAACATATTTGCTGTTACTGTGGCCAAACAACACATTATTCCAAAAGGCCTGGTCCTTGCCTATATGCTCATTGACAAACTGTAGTCTTGCAAAAGCTTTTTCCTGGCACGCCTCCCATATAGGTCAAATTTGTGCAATCTCCATTTGATTGTAGAAGCATGCACTTTGACACCAACAGTTGCAAGACTTACTAGCAGATCCTGTGATTAAATTTTGGGGTTCTTGAAGACTTTTTTTGCATCAGGTGGTCTGCCCTTGGGCTGAATTTGCTGGGCAAATGTACAAACTGGCAGTCGTTTGAAATCTGCACCATTTGTAGATTGTTATTTTTGTTAGATTTGTTATTTTCCTTACAGTGGAATGATGTATTTCAAATAATTTGAAAGACAGGTTCCACCTGCATTCCTTAAGCAGGTTCTAATCACTGGCACCCAATTTTGAACACCTGATTCTAATTTTATGGATTTATTTTTTCACATGACTGTATATGGTCTAATTTACTTTTTTGTGGTCGTAAATTATTTGTTCAAATTCACAATCGTATGCTATTTTAATTAACAGTATTTTATCAGTTTGCTTCATTCACACTCAAGACTTACAGTGACCTCAAGACAATAGGTAAACTTCATATTATTCATCTCATTTGATGAACAGAAGCATTGTAGCAGGGTTTAAACTGTTTTATCATGGGGTGGACAGAAAGAGAAATGGAGTAGGAGTGATCCTGAAGGAGGAGTTTGTGAAGAATGTTCTGGAGGTAAAGAGAGTGTCAGATAGGTTGATGAGTCTGAAGCTGGAAATTGAAGGTGTGATGTTGAATGTTGTTAGTGCTTACGCTTCACAAGTAGGTTGTGAGCAAGAGGAGAAAGACAGATTCTGGAGCGAGCTTGAGGAAGTGATGCAGAGTGTTCCCAGAGGTGAGAGAGTGGTGATAGGGGCAGACTTTAATGGACATGTTGGTGAAGGGAATAGTGGGGATGAGGAAGTGATGGGCAGGTTTGGTCTTCAGGTAAGGAACCCAGAAGGACAGAGGTTGGTAGGCTTTGCTAAAAGTATGGAGATGGCTGTGGTGAACACGTACTTTCAGAAGAGGCAGGAACACAGGGTGACATAAGAGTGGTGGCAGGAGCACACAGGTGGACTATATCTTATGTAGACACTGTAATCTGATGGAGATTAGCGATTGCAAAGTAGTGGTAGGAGAGAGTGTAGCTAGACAGCATAGGATGGTGGTGTGTAAGATGACCCTGATGGTGAGGAAGATGAAGAGAGCAAAGGCAGAGCAGAAGACAAAGTGGTGGAAGTTGGAAAAGGAAGAGTGCTGTGCGGTTTTCAGGGCGGAGTTGAGACAGGCTTTAGGTGGTCAGGAGGTGCTCCTAGATGACTGGACTACTACAGCCGTGGCCAAAAGTTTTGAGAATGACACAAATATTAATTTTCACAAAGTCTACTGCTTCAATGTTTTTAGATCTTTTTGTCAGATGTTACTAACTGTTACTGAAGTATAATCACAAGCATTTCATAAGTGTCAATGGCTTTTATTGACAATTACATGAAGTTTATGCAAAGAGTCAATATTTGCAGTGTTGACCCTTCTTTTTCAAGACCTCTGCAATTCGCCCTGGCATGCTGTCAATCAACTTCTGGGCCACATCCTGACTGATGGCAGCCCATTCTTGCATAATCAATGCTTGGAGTTTGTCAGAGTTTGTGGGTTTTTGTTTGTCCACCTGCCTCTTGAGGATTGACCACAAATTCTCAATGGGATTAAGGTCTGGGGAGTTTCCTGGCCATGGACCCAAAATGTCGATGTTTTGTTCCCCGAGCCACTTCCTTATCACTTTTGCCTTGTGGCAAGGTGGCCCATCATGCTGGAAAAGGCATTGTTCGTCACCAAACTGTTCTTGGATGGTTGGGAGAAGTTGCTCTCTGAGGATGTTTTTGTACCATTCTTTATTCATGGCTGTGTTCTTAGGCAAAATTGTGAGTGAGCCCACTCCCTTGGCTGAGAAGCAACCCCACACATGAGTGGTCTCAGGATGCTTTACTGTTGGCATGACACAGGACTGATGGTAGCGCTCACATTTTCTTCTCCGGACAAGCTTTTTTCCAGATGCCCCAAACAATCTGAAAGGGGATTCATCAGAGAAAATGACATTACCCCAGTCCTCAGCAGTCCAATCCCTGTACTTTTTGCAGAATAGCAGTCTGTCCCTGATGTTTTTCCTGGAGAGAAGTGGCTTCTTTGCTGCCCTTCTTGACACCAGGCCATCCTCCAAAAGTCTTCGCCTTACTGTGCGTCCAGACGCACTCACACCTGCCTGCTGCCATTCTTGAGCAAGCTCTGCACAGGTGGTGCCCCGATCCCGCAGCTGAATGAACTTTAGGAGACGGTCCTGGCGCTTGCTGGACTTTCTTGGGCGCCCTGAAACCTTCTTCACAACAGTTGAACCTCTCTCCTTGAAGGTCTTGATGATCTGATAAATGGTTGATTTAGGTGCAATCTTACTAGCAGCAATATCCTTGCCTGTGAATCCCTTTTTGTGCAAAGCAATGATGGCTGCATGTGTTTCCTTGCAGGTAACCATAGTTAACAGAGGAAGAACAATAATTTCAAGCTCCACCCTCCTTTTAAAGCTTCCAGTCTGTTATTCTAACTCAATCAGCATGACAGAGTGATCTCCAGCCTTGTCCTCGTTAACACTCTCACCTGTGTTAACGAGAGAATCACTGACATGATGTCAGCTGGTCCTTTTGTGGAAGGGCTGAAATGCAGTGGACATGTTTTTTTGGGATTAAGTTCATTTTCATGGCAAAGAGGGACTTTGAAATTAATTGCAATTCATCTGATCACTCTTCATAACATTCTGGAGTATATGCAAATTGCCATCATAAAAACTGAGGCAGCAGACTTTGTAAAAATTAATATTTGTGTCATTCTCAAAACTTTTGGCCACGGCTGTACAGCCAAAGTGATCAGGGAGACAGGTAGGAAGGTGCTAGGTGTGTCATCTGGAAGGAGGAAAGAAGACAAGGAGACTTGGTGGTGGAATGAGGACGTTCAGGAGAGTATCCAGAAGAAGAGGTTAGCTAGGAAGAAATGAGACAGTGAGAGGACGGAGGAAAGTAGACAGGAATATAGGGAGATGCAGCATGAGGTTAAGATAGAGGTGGCAAAGGCCAAACAGAAAGCTTATGAGGACATGTATGCAAGGTTAGATAAGTAAGGTAGGTGAGGGGGATTTGTATCGGTTGGTGAAGCAGAGGGATAGAGATGGTAAGGATGTGCAGCAGGTTAGAGTGATTAAAGATAGAGATGGAAATGTGTTGACAGGTGACAGGAGGGTGAGGGAAAGATGGAAGGAGTACTTTGAGGAACTGATGAATGAGGAAAATGACAGAGAGAGAAGAGTAGTAGAGGCAAATATTGTTGAGCAGAAAGTAGAAAGGATTAGCAAGGGTGAAGTTAGGAGAGCTTTGAAGAGGATGAAGAGAGGAAAGGCGGTTGGTCCTGATGAAAGTGAAAGTGACATGTGAAGGCCAATGTATGGTAACCCATACTTGGAATTTGTCCTCTGCATTTAAGCCATCCAAGTTAGTGCACACACATTAGGAGTTGTGAGTAGTGAACACACACACTACAAACCGTGAACACACCCGGAGCAGTGGGCAGCCATTATTGCTGCGGCACCTGGGGAGCAGTTGAGGGTTAAGGGCCTTGCTCAAGTGCCCAACAGTGGCAGCTTGGCGGTGCTGGGATTTGAACTCACAACCTTCCGATCAGTAGCCCAACTTCTTAACCACTGAGCTACCACCGCCCCGCCACCGCTGATGACATACCAGTGGAGGTATGGAAGTGTCTAGGAGAGATGGCAGTAGAGTTTTTAACTAGGTTGTTCAACGAGGTCTTAGGGAGTGATAGGATGCCTGAGGAATGGAGGAGAAGTGTTTTGGTGCCGATTTTTAAGAACAAGGGAGATGTGCAGAGTTGTGGAAACTACAGAGGTATTAAGCTGATGAGCCATACAATGAAGTTGTGGGAAAGAGTAGTGGAAACAAGGCTAAGGGGAGAAGTCAGCATTTGTGAGCAGCAGTATGGTTTCATGCCAAGAAAGAGCACTACAGATGCAATATTTGCTTTGAGAATGTTGATGGAGAAGTACAGAGAGGGTCAGAAAGAGCTGCATTGTGTCTTTGTAGATTTAGAGAAAGCATATGACAGGGTGCCAAGAGAGGAGCTGTGGTATTGTATGAGGAGGTCTGGAGTGGCAGAGAAGTATGTTAGAGTGGTGCAGGATATGTATGAGAGCAGTAGGACAGTGGTAAGGTGTGCGGTAGGTGTGACAGAGGAGTTCACGGTGAAGGTGGGACTGCATCAAGGATCGGCTCTGAGCCCCTTCTTGTTTGCGGTGGTGATGGACAGGCTGACAGATGAGGTCAGACAGGAATCTCCATGGACTATGATGTTTGCGGATGACATTGTGATCTGTAGTGAGAGCAGGGAGCAGGTGGAGGAAACTCTAGAGAGGTGGAGGTTTGCTCTGGAGAGAAGAGGAATGAAGGTTAGTCGCAGCAAGACAGAATACATGTGTGTGAATGAGAGGGATCCAAGTGGAACAGTGAGGTTACAGGGAGAAGAGATAAAGAAGGTGCAGGATTTTAAGTACTTAGGGTCAACAGTCTTAGAGGTAGCAGAGCTGAAGATGTGGATAGGATCAGGAATGAGTACATCAGAGGGGCAGCACATGTGAGATGTTTTGGAGACAAAGTTAGAGAGGCCAGGTTGAGATGGTTTGGACATGTTCAGAGGAGGGAGGGTGAATATATCGGTAAAAGGATGCTGAGGTTAGAGCTGCCAGGCAGGAGGCCGAGAGGAAGACCAAAGAGGAGGTTTATGGATGTAGTGAAGGAGGACATGAAGGTAGTCGGTCTGAGAGAAGAGGATGCAGGGGATAGGGCTAGATGGAGGCAGATGATTCACTGTGGCGACCCCTGAAGGGAACAGCCGAAAGGAAAAGAAGAATTTTGATGAACTGTGCGGGAAATTCAGGCTTGAGATTAGAGGTCGACTGATTGATCGTTTTTTCCCCGATTAATTGGCACCGATTTTAAAAAATCCACACCGATAGTTTTTCTTGTTTGCGTCCGTTGTGGGATCGGCTGAGAATTGTCCGCTGTCATCATGTAGTACGAGAGCGGCCTCTAGAGGTGAAGTAGAAACCATCACTGACAAGTGTTTTTTGCTTCATTTTGGATGTCTATTTTTTATTTTATATTTGGAGTGTTACTTTTTGGTTCAATTTGGATGTATATCTTTTATTTACTTTAATATTTGTTAATAGTTTATATATTAATATTTATATATTTATTTAATTTTTAAAAGTACAGTACATTTTCATGGTACAGTCAGTACTGTTTATTGTTGTAATAAAGTTCAGCAATATTTTACTTTGAGTGTTATGTTTTTATTCAGTATCAGTTTTAAAAATTATCGGTTTATTAATTGGTTATCTGTAGGTACTGCAGGTAATTAGTCATCGGTATCAGTAAAATCCACTAGCTACCTCTACCTCAGATAGATATATTTAGATTTTGACATTTATTTTCCAAGAAAAAGTGTCTTTCAAACACTTACGGTATCTCCAGTGCTATCTCTATTGCATTTAGCCTACTGGGTGTGTTCATGCAATGGCAATAGTATGACCCATTTTAGGGGTGGTCAAATTTATATTGACAGCTTCTTTTCAGATAGACAGAGAAATGCGAACAATTATTCACTATTAAAACTTAGCAGTATGTGAAAATTTCAAGACTCCCCCCAACATCTTGTTTTGACGTCCTTCAGGGGGTATCCCCATCCTGTTTTTCGCTCTCTGCACAGACCTCCTATGCTTCACAGCTGACTGAATCTTAAAATTATATTGTTTATATTTAAATGTGCCCCCCCCAGGGGTGGGCACGGGGTGTTCAAGTGATGAATCATGACAACCATAACAATAGGTTACTTTAAAAAGCATTCCTTATATGTTACAAAATATTAACAAAGGTTTTCATGCAATGTATGGATTATACACCCTATCTGAAGAGCTGTCTTTGCTGTAATGGGGAAAAAAATGTTCTTGCAAGCTTACTAATCCCATACCTTGAGCGAGATGGTCTTCTGTAGCATGTCAAAGAGAAACTGCACCTGGAGCAGTGAGGTGGTATCGGCTGGATGTGATGGCAAAGCCAGGAAGCCATGCTGGAGTGTGCGTGAGATCAGGTACTGTTCAAAGAGATGTGTCAGATGCTGTATGCAAGTCACCTGCAGAGTCAGAGTGCTTGAGCCATCCAACACAGAGTCACCTATAAATGAAAGACAGAAAAAAAAGGTTAAACGCTTTATGGACAAAATAGAGATTAAGCTCAGTGGAAGGGACAGAAGAGGACAGTACCATTATTCCGCAACAATGTGGCAAGGCTGTGCACAAGAGTGGACTGATGGTCCTGGGTAGTAGCCATCCTCAGGGAATTAACTGCCATTAAAATCAAATGTAGAGAAAGTACACATCTCAATCAACCGAATATGGTTCATATGACAGATGGAGAACATGGTGCACGGTTGGTGATCAGTTTTTCCTCAGTACTAGAAGACATAATTTAAAATTGTGATTTGGGAAAGCAACTGTCCCTTCAGTTCTTCGATTTGGGTTCACTGCAATGATTATAATACAAAACTGCAACACACTCGGTTCTAACTATGCTGGTGCACTGGAACAGTGCTTTTTAAAATGTGAGTTAAAACATATTGTTTCATTTAGTTTTACACTAATAATTTAGCTGGCAATACGAGATAACTCAATTACATATATTTTAACAAATAAATGCACAATATCAGATAAACAAGACAAAAAACTCAATTAATGGATGGGACTGCAGCGTTAAAGTAACCACTGGGAAAAGAATTTGCTAGACAAAACAGATACCTGTCATTTCTGGTTAGATTGAAAATATACATTTTCGTTTTGAATTAAATTCCCATGCTATGTTTAAACAACATACATACATATATAAAGTCATCCCAGCTGTCATTCAAGAATCTGGAACATATTTATATATACGTTCATTTAAGAAAAGGAATATATACGACCGAAGTTTGATTTGTTTGTGTAACTTGTTAGGCAGTAAGCTAGGTAAATGTGTCGTCTAGTCACATGTGTATATGCCTAACAAGTTACACAAAAAAATCAAACTTCGGTCGTATATATTCTTAAAAGACAACGCTGATTACCTCCTGTGTCTACCAAAACGCAATCGAACGCAATATGGACTACAACGAAATCAATACTGAGACACACTACAAGGTAAGTCTAGTTATGCTAATTTCAGCTCCCTTATCACATTTTGTTGATACACTGTTTGATGCTTACTGCTTCCTGTCATGTGAGCAAAACGCCAAATAAACATACGGTGGCCTGGACATCCCAAACTGGTGACATATGTCGAAACGCCAACTGGGTGTCTGTAACCAGTCAACACGTTATATACAGATGAGTGGTTTTACCCAATACAGACATCCCACCTCTCCCGGAAGTTCCGGGAGTCTCCCGAAAATTGATAGCGGCTCCCTGACGCCCGCAAATTATATACAATATCCCGGAAATCAATTTATTATTATTATTATTTTTAGAGTGAGTGAGAGACTCAGAGTAGACGGGCCCAATCCGCTTGTTAAATCGACGTCACGCGTGGCGTAAAGCCATTTCCGGTGTTGTGTCGAACTCCGTCTCCCCCCAAAACGGCGAAAAAACATGCAAACTCGTCCCCGAGATGCTGTGCTCGTACCACTGAGGTTCTGCGGAAGGCTCAAAACTAAGGTTTTTTTTAAAACTGCTTTTATCTGCAGAATGTTGTACTCCATGATTTGAAAGGCATATTTCATGACTGTGTCGCAATATTTTGAAAATGGGGTAACAGAACTTATGTTTGTTGCGTTTTTTATGTCTTTATTAACGCAAACACGTACTGCTATTTCTTTCAATAAATAATGTTATATTGCTTGTTATATGTGAAGACAGTTTTCACTTTGAATACTGTAGACTTCCGGAAGAAATGTGTGCTCATTCACATAACTGTGATTTTCTAGGCTAAATATGTCACCATTCTCAAAAGGCACAACACCTGGACATATTGATCATATTTCGCTTTTCCGCCATACAGTTTTTTTTTTTTTTTTTTTTTTTTTTTTTTTAGAAAAGTAATGGTGTGATTTGGCCACAAGAGAGCTCAATTGTCCACTTTAGTTCAGCTGTTTAGAGTAAACTAAATCTGATGGTTTTCTGTCCCAACAAGTACACTGATTACACTGATACACAAATTTACTGAGAAAAGGTCAAAACAAATTGAAGATAAAAAAAAAACAGCATACAAGATTGAGCTTTTATCTTTGTCTTAACACCACCTCCATCGTAGCAAATTTGTCCATCATAACAGGGGGAATGCATCCCGACAGCTGAGAATGTTACTGTCCCCCTGTGTTCAATAAGAAACAAAGCTCATACAGGTGTCAAATTTATACTGCTGACTTGTTTACCCAAAACAGGTACGTCCTGTGATTTTCAGCCTGCTATCCCTATATTTGTCCATCATAGCACGGGGAACGCATCCTGACAGCTGAGAATGTTACTGTCAGATACTGTTCCCCCTGTGTTCAGTAAGAAAGAAAGCTCACAAAAGTATTACATAGAAAACTTTAATAACATTAAAAAAGTCAATTGTGCATACTTACCTTTTATTATATACAATACAATTCACTTTAGTTGAAATTTTAGTATATACGAAACTAAATGGCAAAATGGCTGATATTTAACACATTAACAAAAACATTAAGAAAGCAATATACTTTATTGCAACATACCTCCAGAAAACTGGAGGACCTGTAGGAAACCCACACAGGCCCAGGGGGAACTGTGAAACTCTACAAAAGTAACCAAAGCTGAGAACCAACAACCTTTGGAAATTCAGGCAATAACACAACCCACTATACCAACTCATCACTGCAGCTACACTTACCTAAAGTTAACTAATTTACCCAATGGATTAATTAACTAGCAAAGTTCACCCGATCTACTAACACATAGAAGTATTTAAGCATAGAAACATGAATGTAAAGTACCGTATCTGACAGTAACATTCTCAGCTGTCAGGATGCGTTCCCTGTGCTATGATGGACAAATATAGGGATAGCAGGCTGAAAATCACAGGACTTAGCTGTTGTGGGTAAACAAATCAGCAATATGAATTTGACACATGTATGAGCTTCCTTTCTTATTGAACACAGGGGGAACAGTATCTGCAGTAACATTCTCAGCTGTCAGGATGCATTCCCCCTGCTATGATGGACAAATTTGCTATGATGGAGGTGGTGTTAAGACAAAGATGAAACCTAAAAACTTGTGTGGATATCCAAAAATCTGCTAGTGGCTTCTCTCTGAATCTCTGTGTACAATCATTTAAAATAATGATTAAAATAATGATACTGCTTTGTGTTCCCCTTACCTAGGGGAAACGGAGTTTGACACAACACCTGTTCCAAACGCTCCTTCAGATCCCCAAAAAAGTTGACATTTGAAGATGATATGTCAATATCTGGCCAAAGTATTTCTACAAAACAACAATGTACAGGACTGCTACAACTTTGGACATAAACGAAGATGAAAAACTAAATATGTACCAGCCAGATTTTGGAGGGATAGTGAAGTTAGACTAGCTGACATATGGTCCATTCCAGAATTGCGGACATTTCAAGTAGAGAAAGAAAACAAAAAATAGGAATGATTTTTTCCATTAAACTTTTTTTATTCTCATAGAACACACTTTAAATTTAACATTTTCAGTATTTGCTTTTCTTAAACCTGTAATTTTTTAAATATTTTTACTAAAAATCAATGTACTAACAAAAATCTGTCTACTCTGTTATAGACAAATTGGGTCAAATATATACAGGGAACAAATGTAATACAATTTAAAACCCTGTCTTCCCTAAGAGAACTTTTGTCTCTACATCCATTAACTCAGCTTTAAGTCTAATAAGTTAGAGACTTTTTCTTTTAGAGTAAAAATATCAAGACATTTAACTGAAAAGTTGCCAAGATGGTGTGCATTTTCTCTAAACATAGCTTTAAAAATGAATGAAATGCTTTGGAATTGCATGTAGTAAGAATGTTAGTTATGCTAATCAGCTTCTGATCAATTTGTTAACAATAAAACATATAATGTTCATTTTCAAAGCAAAACCTTAAACAAACAGAGTTTACATTGATGGTAACAACTGACCACCTGTAGTAGACCAAAAACAACAACATCTGTCTGAAACCACTTTTAAATGTTAAAACAATTTATTCTAGCAAATACATCTGAATTACAGATCTTTCTGCCTGTCTTCCCTGCATTTCTCCTTTTGTGCCATGTATTTCTGTCTTTCTGCAAATTTTCTGCCTTCCTTACAGGGTCGGCATCTCGCCGTGCCCTGTACAGGTACACCTCAAAAAATTTGAATATAATGGAAAATTCATTTTTTTTCTGTTATTTAATTCAAAAAGTGGAACTTTCCTATACTCTAATTTCATTACACAAAGTGAAATAATTCAAGCCTTTTTTTGTTTTAATCTTGAGGAGATACTGGAAAAATCCAGTATCTCGAAAATATTAGAATAAAGAATTTATAATACAGCAATGTCGACCTGAGAAGAGCTCTAATCAGCTAATGAACTCAAAACACCGTTGCTCAGTGGTCCAAAGAAGGTAAATTTTGCATTTCATTTGGAAATCAAGGTCCCAGAGTCTGGAGGAAGAGTGGAGAGGCACAGAATCCAAGTTGCTTGAAGTCCAGTGTGAAGTTTCCACAGTCAGTGATGATTTGGGGTGACATGTCATCTGCTGGTGTTGCTCCACTGTGTTTTCTAAAGTTGGGAGTCAATGCAGCATCTACCAGGAGATTTTAGAGCACTTCATGCTTCCATCTGCTGACAAGCTTTATGGAGATGCTGATTTCCTTTTCCAGCAGGACTTGGCACCTGCCCACAGTGCCAAAACTACTAGTAACTGGTTTGCTGACCATGGTATTACTGTGCTTGATTGGCCAGCCAACTCGCCTGACCTGAATTTTGTCAAGAGGAAGATGAGAGACACCAGACCCAACAATACAGACGAGCTGAAGGCTGCTATCAAAGCAACCTGGGCTTCCATAACACCTCAGCAGTGCCACAGGCTGATTACCTCCATGCCACGCCGCATTGATGCAGTAATTTGTGCAAAAGGAGCCCCGACCAAGTATTGAGTGCATAAATTACCATACTTTTCAGAAGGTCGACATTTCTGTATTTTAAATTCTTTATTCTAATATTTTTAGATACTGGATTTTTGATGTCCATGAGCTGTAAGCCATAATCATCAAGATTAAAACAAACAAAAAAAAATTGAAATATTTCACTCTATGTGTAATGAATCTAGAATATATGAAAGTTCCACACTTTGAATTAAATTATGAAAAAAACTAACTTTTCCACGATATTCTAATGTTGTGTTTTGTGTGTATTCTAATGTGATTGGGAACATTTAACTCTTACTCATGGTCAACTCTGTTATCATTAAACCATTAACAGAGTTGACGATAACAGATTTTCCACCATTTTGTGCTTTAACTCCATGTGCTAACCTCAAACCAGATACCACATATCATGTCTAAAAACTGAATTTAATGGATTTTCATCATATTATATATTTTTATTTTTTTAATGAGTGAGAGATTCACTACAATATCACAATAACAGATTTGACATATAATGAATGTGTCCTAAACATTTTATACAAATTAATGAGAGGAGAATCATGCCATAACTCACTGCATTCCAGAGTTTCCCACCAGAGGAAATGACATTACTGGGTGCAGGTTGCATGCTTTTTATATGAATGCTTTGGAGATTTTTATGTAGTTTTATAACAGAGCTAACAGAGTTGACCAGAACATATAGGGACAGACAAAATATATTTTTTATTACTGAAAATACATATAATACAGAAAATAGATATTATATGCAATTGATTGTATAACTGTTACACTGAAAAAAAATGATGTGTTGGATTTACTTAAAATATATATGCACCATTTTTGCTTCACACTTTTTAAGTAAATTCAACTTGAAGTAATTAAGTAAAAGATAACCTTTGTTATGTGTTAAAAAATGTAACCAACAGAATCTACCAATTAATTGCAAGTTGATTCAAATTAACATTTAAGCTTTTTGTGTCACTCATTTACATTAACACAAGGTAATTCACTGAGTTGCTCTGCTTACTGCACTGGACATTCAATATCTTAAAATAAGCAACACAGACAATTAGCACTAAATAAAGCATTTTTATTTTTATTTTTTTTTTTACTTTATTTTTGGATAATGGTTACAATACTATCGTTTAAAAAAACCTGAATAATGGATTGAGTACAGCTCAACAAGAAAAAAAATATCACTTCATTCAACAAAAGTTTACAAAAGGTTTTCAGACAGTTAGTAAAAAAATGAAGCATTTTGTTTGACAGATTGCAAAGCTACATGCTACAGATTGCAATGCTACATGCTACAAACACTCGCACAAACTCGATGCATACTTGCAAACTTTTTCTTTTACGAAGTACTAACATTCGTAGCAATTAAAGCAAAATATAGATATATAAAAGAAAAGAAATAATAATGAAACACACTCACTTTTTGTTGCAACTTAGCAAAATCCCAGTGTAGCTCCTATCTTGGGTGAAGTGTCCAGTTTGTCGGGTCCGGGAAGCAGCACCAAGCTGGACACTTCACCCAGGAAACACAAGAGGCCAAGGCCGAAGCGCTGCGGTCCGGTTCCCGGTCACCATCGAACATATAATGAATGACACCCTGATGGTGACGCTCACTTACTGAGATAGGAGCTACACCGGGATTTGCTCAATTGCACCAAAAAGTGAGTGTGTTTCATTATTATTATTTTGTTTTAAACATGCTAAGCTAAGCCAATTGGTGCTTGCGCTTTTGCCACAGATAGACGGCCGCAATCGCAAAGAGCACACACTGCTCCTTCATCTCGTAGGATATGATGCATATGTACACTGGTGAATTTTATATAAGATCTCTCTCCCTCCAGAATGTTTAATTTTAGCAGCAAGAAAACTGGTTTGTTGTCAAAAGTGGAATGCTAGTTGCACCACCCATGTTACTATGGCAACCAGTAGTAGGAACGCCCATTGGCGACTTCATAATTGAAATTGACTGGCAACTTGCAGCAATAAAATTGCTGTATGTGTGAACGTACCTTAAGTGGCAGCTGGGAAGTGCACAGAGACTCCAACACAGAGCTCTGATTTAAATGGAGCGCAGCAAAGCACTAACGTTAATCAGTAAAGCTCATTTTTAAAATGAGCATTTGTGTTTTTGCCAGAGGTAGTGGTTTCTGACCAAAAAGAAGCCCAGGCTGCCTGTCGCTGACCGTGAGAGCAGTTAGTGTGAGAAGCAGGAGAGAATGAAGGAGAGAATGAGGGAGATCAACTTTTATTAAATAATCTGAGCCTGTTTTGTATATATTATTGAAACTAAAATATCAGCTCAAGTCAATATCAAAATCACTTCATATTGTGACACTACACTTGAATAAATGAATAAATTTATCTGAGAACCAAACTGCAGAGGATTACGTGTATTATATTTTTCTTTGAGAAGATTTGACAAAATGCACAAAACAAGTCTTAATATCCAATGCACGATTGTTTGTTAATTTATATTTTTAATTTTAGATGTACATAATGTACATGTAACTTACGTTGCCTTTTTTCCCTTTGTTTTGCAAGTGGAATTTTTGCCCATTCTTGCTTGATACAAGACTTCAGCTGCTTAGGTCGCCATAGTCTGATTCTTCTCTTCTTGATGTACCATAGGAGACAGATCTGGACTGCTGGCAGGCCAGTCGAGCACATGCACTCTGTATCTACGAAGCCACGCTGTTGTAGCATGTGCAGAATGAGGCCTGGCTTTGTCCTGCTGAAATAACCATGGACTTCCTGGGAAAAGACGTTGCTTTGATAGCGCATATGTCTCTCTAAAATCCCAATATACGCCTCTGTGTCAATGGTACCTTCACACATATGCAAGTCACCCATGCCGTTGGCATTGATGAACCCCCATACCATCACTTTTGCTTATAACCGCCTGGTTGGTCTTTTTCATCTTTGGAAAATAGTTATCACTACTGTGATAAATATAACCAAATGGGCTTGGGAGTACTTTGGAAAACTGCTGTCACTTAACACAGTCCACCGCTGCATCCAGAAATGCAACCCGAAACTCAATTACGCAAGGAAGAAGCCACACATCAACTCTATGCAGAAATGCCGCCGAGTTCTCTCGGCCTGAGCTCATCTCAGATGGACTGAAAGGCAGTGGAAATGTGTGCTGTGGTCAGATGAGTCCACGTTTCAGCTTGTTTTCAGGAAAAACGGACATTAGGTTCTCCATGCTTTGATAGCGCATATGTCTCTCTAAAATCCCAATATACGCCTCCGTGTCAATGGTACCTTCACACATATGCAAGTCACCCATGCCACTGGCATTGATGAACCCCCATACCATCACTTTCACTTATAACAGCCTGGTTGGTCTTTTTCATCTTTGGCATGGAGAACTCAAAAGGAGCATTCACCAAAAGCTCAGTCTTTGCAAGCAAGGATGGGTCGTGGCTCACCACTTTGTGCCAAACTTCGTGAGAGAATTATCAGTCAGTTCAAAAAGAACATTGCTCAACGCAAGATTGCAAAGAATTTAGGTCTTTCACCGTCTACAGTGCATAATATTGTGAAAAGATTCAGGGAATCCGGAGAAATCTCATTGCGTAACAGGCAAGGCCGGAAACCACTGCTGAATGTGCGTGACCTTCGAGCCCTCAGGCGGCATTGCCTGAGAAATCGTCATGCTACTGTGATAAATATAACCACATGGGCTTGGGAGTACTTTGGAAAACCGTTGTCACTTAACTAGAGATGCACCGATCGACCGGCCAGGGACTGGAATCGGCCGATTTTCCGCATGCTCGGCCCGGACCGGTGACCGGCCGGTCAGTCTCACATCTTTCCGATTCCGAGCCGGTCCGTGTTGTTGCCAGCGGCACAGGCAATAACGTCACAGCCATGCTCACAGCTGCATGTAAACATGTCGTAGGCAAAAACGCGAAAACCCATTGACCTACTGGAGGATCAACAAAAATCGTTTCCCTGCACTTGCTCCACTTGCCCGAGCCTATACCTCTCTGCTCCATGTACAAGCGTTGAAAGTGATCGCTTGTTTAGCTTGGCTGGACATGTGATAGATGAAAGGAGAAACTGATTATCAGGTGACAAGGCAGAGATGCTTCTGTTTGTGAAGAAAAACTTGCCATTAATGCTCAAGTATACATATGTTGGCAACAAAGAAAAGATGCCTTGTGTAACGCTTTACACAGAGAGGCCGGATAGCTTGCCTGAATGGTTGTAGCCAGGCATAAGCAAAACTCACGTATCTGATATTTCACAGTCGTTTATTATCAGCGTTGTCGATCCCCTGCACACATGGGGCAGTTTGCAAAACACTCCACTAACAACTGCATTACTGAACATAAATAAAACAGGGCAAAGAGCAACAGAAATATAACCAGGCTTTACATGCATACATGCGATGATCACAGCTCGCGCTCCGTCTACCGACTGCCCACTCATCAGTGAGGGAGTAAGAGAGAGCGTTCCACCTTAAAGGAGCAGTAACTAATTCTACTTGTTACACTTGTTATTTAATTATAAGCCACTGCACCTATTAATATTTGGAAGAGTATTGTACACTTCAGTTTTGTTCATAGGCTTGTAATCTTTGGACTTTTGTGAGACGAGTAAAAAAGAGAAAAAGGTCAATTTATAAACATAGTGGAAAATGATATCGGTTTTGTTATATAAAGCAACTCATTTTCAGTTAATTGTTATTTCTACCTCTTTCCAGTCACAGAGCACTTTATTTTGAGAGTTGTTTAAGTGAGAGAAGATCCTGTAACTTAGTGCAGTTTGGGGGAAATTGTAATGTTTAATAATTCTTTTATTATGAAAATAAAATTTTGCATTGAAGAAAAGTAGATTTTTGTTTGTATATGCTGTCAATTATAGTTCTTAGAAAGAAAATCAGAATCGGCAAAAATAGGTATTGGCAGGTCACACTTACAAAAAAATTGGAAATCGGAATCGGCCAAAAAAATTGCAATCGGTGCATCTCTACACTTAACACAGTCCGCCGCTGCATCCAGAAATGCAACCTGAAACTCTATTACGCAAGGAGGAAGCCATCAACTCTATGCAGAAATGCCGCTGAGTTCTCTGGGGCCAAGCTCATCTCAGATGGACTGAAAGGCAGTGGAAACATGTGCTGTGGTCAGATGAGTCCACGTTTCAGCTTGTTTTCAGGAAAAACGGATGTCGAGTTCTCTATGCCAAAGATGAAAAAGACCAACCAGACTGTTATAAGCGAAAGGTGCAAAACCCAGCATCTGTGATGGTATGGGGGTGCATCAGATATATATAATAACTGTTATATTCCATTACCTTGGTTTTTGACAGGTCTAGGTCAAAGGTCATCATCAATCATATGTTTGTTGACAGGTGTAGGTCAAGTCAGGTCATCACGGTTGTTATGTGTATGTCAAAGGTTAATGATGAACTTTTCATTTGAAAATCTTAATGTGTTTTGAAATTCAGAAGTGAAAGAACGTGTTTAAATGAGGCTTCCCCATATACAAACACAAACACATACACACACACTTTTACACAGCCCTTCCCACACACAACACACCAGGACGCACACACTTAGACGTAACTCCCGCTTACTTGAGTTTCCCACCAAAAATATGTGGAAAAGAATGTCAATCACGCCCCACCGAAACAAAAAAACATATGTTTAAATGACCCCCACATATACAAACATAAACATACACACACACATATACACACACCCATCTCTCCCACAACACACCCACACACACACACACCCGCCCGGATGTTAAAAACATATTAGTAAGGTAATGAGCCCCCCACGTATACAAACACAAACACACACACACACATAAACATACACCCATCCCTCCTGCAAGGTCTCTTCTGACATTATGATTTTACTAATCTTTCAAGACTGAGCAGAATCCATGCCTTCTCCCAATACTTCACCCCAATGATGTGTAAATGAGTTTGCCTACATATTTGAGTTAAAACCTTCTGAGCATCAGCACGCAACATGTCTCATGAATTCAGACCCTATTTTTACAACTCGGTCGCTAACATGGATAATGATGTTAACAGTTCTGGTTTTGAAGAGCATGAAAACATTGGTGAAACCCTAGGACATACCACCCACCCACACATAGACATCCATCTCTCCCACAACACACCCCCCTGGATGTTAAAAACATATAAGTAAGGCAAACACCCATCTCACCCTTACACTTAGACGTAACTCACATTTACTTGAGTTTCCCACCAAAAATATGTGGAAAAGAATGTCAATCACAACCCACCGAAACAAAAAACATGTTTTAATGACCCCCCACGTGTGCAAACACAAACACACACACACACACATAACCCCCATTTGACCGAGTTCCCTGCAAGAATATGTTGCTGAATTCCTATAAAGCCTAACACTCTCAGAATGTATTAAATGTATTTGTATTTGAATGATTGCCAATTGCATTTTGATATGAATCAATACAATATATTAGCATATAAAATATTCAAAACATTGGCAAGCTCCATCTGTTTAAAAGGTCATTATGCATTCAGGTATAGGTTTATACCTAAGTTTAATTTTCAATACATTTTTATTACAGAGCAAGACCAAACTATGCTTGTCTGATTCTAGTGTCTGGAAAATTGTATCAAATGAACGCAAACCTACTAGGTAATTTCATTTTGTCTCTTAGAACTTTGTAATGAGCTAAAAGTTAGCTGGTCAGTTACAAAGTTTATAGTAATATATTTTTAATATTATTAATATAAAGTAATATTTTATTTCTTCACTGATTATTTTAGACAGCGACGTTGTGATTATTTCTGATGATGAGTTTCCTGAAACATCCATACAAAACCATCTGAATCCAAGCCCGTTGGAACATCAATCTTTCCAAAGACCAATATCCGTTGTAGTTCCGCACCCTAGAACAATCCTACAAATTACACATAAGTCACAACATAAAAGTATGAATACTTCATACTGTAAAATCTTTCATTTACTAAATGCATTTATATTTGTTTGCATCATATTCAGAAGTTGAGGACACTCCAACTATCAATGATGATGATTCAAGTGATTCGAGTGATTCAGGTGAGATGATATTATGTATAATAAGCCTTCTATTTCATTCTATTTTCACCCATCTGTTCAGTGCATAAAGCTCTCTCACGCATTTCTATGATTTCTGTTCTCTTTTAGATACAAGTGATGCCATAGAAAGACAAGAGGAGAATCAAGAAGAAGAAAATACCAACGGACAGCTAGAGGAGCTCAATGTCACATTGAGAGAATTCTACCAACTAAAGGCTGCTTTATTGGAAAGTTTTGGATATCTAGATAATATAATTCAAAACGATTCAGGTAGGGAAATTGTTCCATCCTTGTACAACACCCTCGAATCCATGAATAGATGTGTCACAGTAAACGTAAACTTGTTAAGAATATTCTTCAATAGCTATGGCTCAGAAGCGACTGAATTACATTTCAGGTTCAGACGCTAAAAAAATTAGAACTGAAAATACCCCGACATCACCCCATGATTTCCGCTATGATGAAAACCAGAGTTCTTCAAATAGTCTGTTACATCATGAACCGTACACAATTCTGAACCCGTATTTAACTGATGCGATCAACCAGCTGAATGAAAGTTTAATACCGTCACACCAGCCTGTTAGTCAGATCCCTAGTCCAGATTACAGTGTAACAAATACATCGGTGACTCCAAACGACATTTTTCACAACCTCAATCAATGTCTGTTAAGATTACAGAAGAGTCTAATTGAACATTCAGTACAATTAAACCCTGATTTAATTGAAGCAGTCAACCAATTGAATGAAAATTTAAGACCATCAGACCGGAGCAGTACTCAAAATTCCAGCCAAAATTCCACTCAAAATGTATCAAACACACCGGTAACTACACACAATATATTCCATGATTTAAACCAATGTCTCTTAGAATTACAAAATAACTTAAATGAACAAAGATATTCTATGGAGATGAATCCTTGTTTATTAGATGCAGTGAATCAACTCAATGAAAATTTGGCATTATCTCCTGAACACAACTTCAGTATCGTCTCCAGAAATCGTTCAGGAACATAGACCATTATCTTCTCACGAAATGTTACATGAACTTAATCAGAGTCTTATTATGTTAAATGACAGTCTGGTTAACTTATTCGTTCCCCAAGCCAATGTTCCACAAAACTCGGGAATTGATAATGAGCACTCCCCTGCATTGCATGATGTTCAAATGGAAAACATGCCATCTCCTTGCATTTAAAATGCGCAAATAAATAATGCTGAGGAAAACATGCCGTCTCCTTACTTTCAAAATGCGCAAACAGATAAAGCTGAGGAAAACATACCGTCTCCTAACATTCAAAATGCACAAATAAATAACGCTGACGAGAACATGCTATCTCCTAACGTTCAAAATGCGCAAATAAATAAAGCTGATGAAAACATGCCATCTCCTAACATTCAAAATGCTGAATCTGCTAATGCTAATCTGGCACTTTCCTAATAGGTCTGACAATCTTTTTTCCGAATATATTAAAATGTTCCTAAAAACTAAACAGGAGAGTTCAGGATATCCATCCTGGGTAGTTGATGAAGCCTCTAAACGCCAGTACATTTGCAAATATAAGGAAAAAAGATTGTCAGACCTATTAGGAAAGTGCCAGACTTCAAACACTTTTAAAATTTTGTAACCTTTTTCAACAGCTTTTGCAATTTCAGTAGAAGCCCATGTTCCAGTAAGAGCTCTCTCCTGATCTGTATGATCGCAATGCTTTTGTTGTTGCTCGCAGCACATTCTACATAGAGGAAAGAGGAGTTTGCTTTTTACACGAAACAGGAGAATGGGTGCCCACAGACCCCTAGGTGGTAACACTTTTGCTCTGATTATGCCAAAGTAATTTTCCAGAGGCTCAAAGTCACGATAAATGATGATGGGGTGATCAATCGGGTACGTTTTTGTCTTATTTACATACAGGTAAAGAGAGGTAAAATCAAAATAACAGATTCTCTCACCAGGCTGAGCTACATAATGTAAATGTAATGCATTTGTTCGACCATCGAAAAGAGCATCTCGTGGATTTAAACACTCGGGAAAGTCAAAGTCTTTTAGAAAGTTTATCACGTGGTTGTCGCTTTTCTTCATTTCATACCACTCATGTTCCCACATCATTGTGACTTGTAAATTGTAGGTCTCTTGCAAATTCTTAATTTTTTCCAATGACTTTTGACGAACATCTCCGAAGGTAGCTTTGGATGAGCTAAGAGGATGTGGGGCCATTGAGGGAAAACACTTTTCATATCTGTGATAAAAACAACCAAGAAACTCAAATGCCTTATGTAACTGTCCATCTTCATAGTAACCATCTACAAAATAGTTACCAAACCTGACTTCACCATCGTTCAACGTCTGTCGAATGGGTAGATTTTGTGTGGTAGAAATGTATTCGAGCCATTGAATGGACAGTGTTGAGAAAGATTTCTGCCTGTTGATGTAATTGTCAAGTGGTGGAATAGCTAGAGTGTTTTTGGGAAGGAACATGGTTCTAAAGGTTTTCATACAGACAGAAGCGATTGTTATTCATTTAAAAGGGTCAACGTTTGTACTTTTCAGTTAAACAGCCCTTTCTCAAAATGTCGACGTCGTTTACACAGTATTCAGCCATCTCTTTCTTAAAATCAAAGACATTGTCAGAAACCGTTGAAAAATTCTTCTCTTTCTTTAGGCATCATGTTGTCTGCACCATAAAACTTAAGCTCAGGATATGGGCCTACGTAGTCTTGATGTTCTAAGGTGTTCTAGAAATGGAGAAAATAACCTTTCTTTTCTTCTGAAAATCCCATGGCTTTTGGGAGATTGCTTAATTTCATCGGTAAAAAAGATATACTATCGAAAAAACACTGTCGAAACTCAGAATCGGTGAAAGACACAATTTTACTGCCTTGCGCAATGATATCAGGCGTGATTCCTTCTTTCACTAAATGATTTAACAAAAGGTATGAATCAAACCCCCGAGCATTATGTGCGATTAAAAGTATAGCCTTTGTATTTGTTACGACGGAACTTCTTAAAAAAGTCAACGACGCACCCGTCCCCTTCGAACACCCACACCTTTCCGTGAAAATCAATACAGCATAAAAAATTAGCTATATGAGTTCCTGTTTCCTGTCTAGTCTCGAAATCATAAAATATGTATTTCACATCCGATGTTTCTTTCTTAAGCGGTTGTATAAACCATTTATGTTCAGTATCTGTATCGACTTTTTCACCACAGAGTTTACACATCCCCTTAGAGCACACATGTTTTTTATGGTTCAAAGGGTTCTGTGCTATCAAGCAATTGCATTTAGCGTAGTAGAAACCAGATTCACACATAGAATATTCACCTTCACCTCACTGAAGCTTTGCTTTGTGCTTCTCAAAACGATGTTGTGATCTACATAATCTCTGGCAATCTGGGCATTTAGATACGTTTTTAGGGTGTTTGTAACATTCGGTATCACGACAAACATTACAGCTAAATTCACATTGGTGTTTCCGTGAATCATCAAACCCTGAGTGACAGAAGTGACAGACATAACTAGACCCCAAAAGACCAGTGATGCTTTTAACCCCATAATAGTGGTTGTCATGCAAAAACAAGTACATTGTTTTTTCATGTGGAGGCTTGCTGGTTTGAAAGAAAGAATATCCGGCTTTGTTGTTAGAACAGTACATGATTACGATTTTACAGTTCAAATGATTCTCAACTTTCGATACATCAGCAAAGGTGACTGCTGTGTTTTCAGGTAATCCCACATCATGTTGGATTTTTTTAGCGATCATTTCAATTTGAAAATCGTTTTTTTCAGGGTTCAAAAGTTGGGTAACACATAATGCGAAACACATATTATCTCTTCTTCTTTTCCTTTCGGCTGTTCCCTTCAGGGGTCGCCACAGCGAATCATCTGCCTCCATCTAGCCCTATCCCCTGCATCCTCTTCTCTCAGACCGACTACCTTCATGTCCTCCTTCACTACATCCATAAACCTCCTCTTTGGTCTTCCTCTCGGCCTCCTGCCTGGCAGCTCTAACCTCAGCATCCTTTTACCGATATATTCACTCTCCCTCCTCTGAACATGTCCAAACCATCTCAACCTGACCTCTCTAACATTGTCTCCAAAACATCTCACATGTGCTGTCCCCCTGATGTACTCATTCCTGATCCTATCCATCCTCGTCACTCCCAAAGAGAACCTCAACATCTTTAGCTCTGCTACCTCTAACTCTTCCTCCTGTCTTTTCCTCAGTGCAACTGTCTCCAAACCATACAACATCGCTGGTCTCACTACTGTCCTGTACACCTTTCCTTTCATTCTTGCTGGTACTCTTTTATCACACAACAGACCTGACACTTTTCTCCACCCATTCCAACCTGCCTGCACATGCTTCTTCACCTCTTTTCCACACTCCCCGTTGCTCTGGACTGTTAACCCTAAGTACTTAAAATCCTGCACCTTCTTTATCTCTTCTCCCTGTATCCTCACTGTTCCACTTGGATCCCTCTCATTCATACACATGTATTCTGTCTTGCTGCGACTAACCTTCATTCCTCTTCTCTCCAGAGCAAACCTCCACCTCTCTAGACTTTCCTCCACCTGCTCCCTGCTCTCACTACAGATCACAATGTCATCCACAAACATCATAGTCCATGGAGATTCCTGTCTGATCTCATCTGTCAACCTGTCCATCACCACTGCAAACAAGAAGGGGCTCAGAGCGGATCCTTGATGCAGTCCCACCTTCACCGTGAACTCCTCTGTCACACCTACCGCACACCTTACCATTGTCCTACTGCTCTCATACATATCCTGCACCACTCTAACGTACTTCTCTGCCACTCCAGACCTCCTCATACAATACCACAGCTCCTCTCTTGGCACCCTGTCATATGCTTTCTCTAAATCTACAAAGACACAATGCAGCTCTTTCTGACCCTCTCTGTACTTCTCCATCAACATTCTCAAAGCAAATATTGCATCTGTAGTGCTCTTTCTTGGCATGAAACCATACTGCTGCTCACAGATGCTCACTTCTCCCCTTAGCCTTGCTTCCACTACTCTTTCCCACAACTTCATTGTATGGCTCATCAGCTTAATACCTCTGTAGTTTCCACAACTCTGCACATCTCCCTTGTTCTTAAAAATCGGCACCAAAACACTTCTCCTCCATTCCTCAGGCATCCTCTCACTCTCTAAGAGCTCGTTGAACAACCTAGTTAAAAACTCTACTGCCATCTCTCCTAGACACATCCATACCTCCACTGGTATGTCATCAGGACCAACCGCCTTTCCTCTCTTCATCCTCTTCAAAGCTCTCCTAACTTCACCCTTGCTAATCCTTTCTACTTCCTGCTCAACAATATTTGCCTCTACTACTCTTCTCTCTCTGTCATTTTCCTCATTCATCAGTTCCTCAAAGTACTCCTTCCATCTTTCCCTCACCCTCCTGTCACCTGTCAACACATTTCCATCTCTATCTTTAATCACTCTAACCTACTGCACATCCTTACCATCTCTATCCCTCTGCCTCACCAACCGATACAAATCCCTCTCCCCTTCCTTACTATCTAACCTTGCATACATGTCCTCATAAGCTTTCTGTTTGGCCTTTCCCACCTCTATCTTAACCTCATGCTGCATCTCCCTATATTCCTGTCTACTTTCCTCCGTCCCACTTCTTCCTAGCTAACCTCTTCTTCTGGATACTCTCTTGAACTTCCTCATTCCACCACCAAGTCTCCTTGTCTTCTTTCCTCCTTCCAGATGACAAACCTAGCACCTTCCTACCTGTCTCCCTGATCACTTTGGCTGTAGTAGTCCAGTCATCTGGAAGCACCTCCTGACCACCTAAAGCCTGTCTCAACCCCTCCCTGAAAACCGCACAGCACTCTTCCTTTTCCAACTTCCACCACTTTGTCTTCTGCTCTGCCTTTGCTCTCTTCATCTTCCTCACCACCAGGGTCATCTTACACACCACCATCCTATGCTGTCTAGCTACACTCTCTCCTACCACTACTTTGCAATCGCTAATCTCCATCAGATTACAGTGGCTCCTGCCACCACTCTTATATGTCACCCTGTGTTCCTGTCTCTTCTGAAAGTACGTGTTCACCACAACCATCTCCATACTTTTAGCAAAGTCTACCAACCTCTGTCCTTCTGGGTTCCTTACCTGAAGACCAAACCTGCCCATCACTTCCTCATCCCCACTATTCCCTTCACCAACATGTCCATTAAAGTCTGCCCCTATCACCACTCTCTCACATCTGGGAACACTCTGCATCACTTCCTCAAGCTCGCTCCAGAATCTGTCTTTCTCCTCTTGCTCACAACCTACTTGTGGAGTGTAAGCACTAACAACATTCAACATCACACCTTTAATTTCCAGCTTCAGACTCATCAACCTATCTGACACTCTCTTTACCTCCAGAACATTCTAGATTGTGACCTCCTGTGGCTAGATTTGTGACCTTCTGTGGCTAGATTTGTGACCTCCTGTGGCTAGATTGTGACCTCCTGTGGCTAGATTGTGACCTCCTTTGGCTAGATTATTGTGACCTCCTGTGGCTAGATTATTGTGACCTCCAGATGTCTAATTTTTTTCTGGACAGCTTCTGAACTGAACATTTTACCTACTTTCCTTCGAGCTGCACCACCGCGAGGTGGTCGGACTATTTGGATTACTATTTCGAGGGTATTGTCCGTAAAAAATTAATGTTTACTTTGAATGGCATTTTCAAGCATGGATAGAAAAGACTGCAATTCAATGGACCCATTGACTAATTGAATGCGCGACGACAAATTGAGCGCATCACCTCTAATTTCAACTGTGACTACGTCTTTTGGTGAAATAATTTCATTAGCCACATTTATCGTACTGTTTAAAATCTCTAAGACATAATTATAAAATTCCGCAAAGCTGTCAACATTAGCGATCGAGGAAAAATTCACTCTTCTCCTAATCTCGGTGTTATTGAATCTGTCGCGATTAATTATTCTAATATTAGGATTTAACCTGTTACCGACTTGCACAATTCGAATGTTAGGAGATGGCATGTTTTCGTCAGCTTTATTTATTTGCGCATTTTGAATGTTAGGAGAAGGCATGTTTTCGTCAGCGTTATTTATTTGTGCATTTTGAATGTTAGAAGACGGTATGTTTTCCTCAGCTTTATCTGTTTGCGCATTTTGAATGTAAGGAGACGGCATGTTTTCCTCAGCGTTATTTATTTGCGCATTTTGAATGCAAGGAGATGGCATGTTTTCCATTTGAACATCATGCAATGCAGGGGAGTGCTCATTATCAATTCCCGAGTTTTGTGGAACATTGGCTTGGGGAACGAATAAGTTAACCAGACTGTCATTTAACATAATAAGATCCTCTTATACCCTTGACCCTCTTTGAAATGTATAGTGCCCAGGATACCAAATGGAGATGAAACAATGTGTTTTATGGCAGGGTGGACCCCATGGTGTTTTATGGCAGGGTTCTCTAACTTTAAGGAACTGTATGTTAATTAAGTTCCCGAGAATGAGTTCATGCAAACCAGGGGGTGCCTGGGTGCCTGTGTGTGTGTGTGTAAAGAGCACATATTACAACATATACTGTAAATGTTATTTCCTAAACTATATGATATTTATGATATCACCACAACATTCACCATGATATATGGATACAAATGATACCAAACATGCCCTGAGGAATACTGTAATTAAACACAGTTTAGATAACCAGTTTTAGTTCACCTGGTATCTCTGAAACACATTCCTGATCATTTTAACCTTAATCACATTACTGCCACAATTTTAGAAATCTACGACAGTCGCTTCTGAGCCTTAGCTATTGAAGAATATTCTTAACAAGTTTACGTTTATTGCGACACATCTATTCATGGATTCGAGGGTGTTGTACAAGGATGGAACAATTTCCCTACCTGAATCGTTTTGAATTATATTATCTAGATATCCAAAACTTTCCAATAAAGCAGCCTTTAGTTGGCAGAATTCTCTCAATGTGGCGTTGAGCTCCTCTAGCTGTCTGTTGGTATTTTCTTCTTCTTGATTCTCCTCTTGTCTTTCTATGGCATCACTCGTATCTAAAAGAAAACAGAAATCATAGAAATGCGTGAGAGAGCTTTATGCACTGAAGAGATGGGTGAAAATAGAATGAAACAGAAGGCTTATTATACATAATATCATCTCACCTGAATCACTCGAATCACTTGAATTATCATCATTTATAGTCGGAGTGTCCTCAACTTCTGAATATGATGCAAACAAATATAAATGCATGTAGTAAATGAAAGATTTTACAGTATGAAGTATTCATACTTTTATGTTGTGACTTACGTGTAGTTTGTAGGATTGTTCTAGTGTGCGGAACTACAACGGATATTGGTCTTTGGAAAGATTGATGTTCCAACGGGCTTGGATTCAGATGGCTTTGTATGGATATTTCAGGAAACTTGTCATCAGAAATAATCACAACGTCGCTGTCTAAAATAATCAGTGAAGAAATAAAATATTACTTTATATTAATAATATTAAAAATACATTACTATAAACTTTGTAACTGACCAGCTAACTTTTAGCTCATTACAAAGTTCTAAGAGACAAAATGAAATTACCTAGTAGGTTTGCGTTCATTTGATACAATTTTCTAGACACTAGAATCAGACAAGCATAGTTTGGTCTTGCTCTGTAATAAAAATGTATTGAAAATTAAACTTAGGTATAAACCTATACCTGAATGCATAATGACCTTTTAAACAGATGGAGCTTGCCAATGTTTTGAATATTTTATATGCTAATATATTGTATTGATTCATATCAAAATGCAATTGACAATCATTCAAATACAAATACATTTAATGATTTTAACATTTTTAAAATACACCATCTTACCTGCTGAGAAGTCCATGATCTCAAAGTTTTGAAGGAGTTTGGAAGTTGTTTAACCCTTTGCTGGATTGTCAAAGATGTGAAGTGTCTTGGTAGACTTCCAGAATGCAAAGCTTCTGAGAGTGTTAGGCTTCATAGGAATTCAGCAACATATTCTTGCAGGGAACTCGATCAAATGGGGGTTATGTGTGTGTGTGTTTGTGTTTGCACACGTGGGGGGTCATTAAAACATATGCTTTTTGTTTCGGTGGGTTGTGATTGACATTCTTTTCCACATATTTTTGGTGGGAAAC